>CAUYLG010033091.1:0-16709 GCA_963573385.1 Cacajao melanocephalus | reverse complement strand
TTTTTGCATCTATGTTCATCATGGATATTGGCCTGAAGTTTTCTTTTCTTGTTGAGTCTCTGCCAGGTTTTGGTATCAGGATGATGTTGGTCTCATAAAATGATTTGGGAAGGATTCCCTCTTTTTGGATTGTTTGGAATATTTTCAGAAGGACCGGTACCAGTTTCTCTTTGTATGTCTGGTAGAATTCGGCTGTGAACTCATCTGGACCTGGGCTTTTTTTGATTGATAGGCTATTACTTGTTGCTTCAACTTCAGCCCTTGTTATTGGTCTATTCAGGGTTTTGACTTCTTCCTGGTTTAGACTTGAGAGGATGCAAGTGTCCAGTAATTTATCCATTTCAAAAAATATAATGCTTCAAGAATTTCCATGTCATCCTTGCACAGGGGCCATGCTAATCTTCTGTGTATCTTTCCAGTTTTAGTATATGTGCTGCCAAAGTGAGCACAGAAATTTCTTTAACTTTCTTATTGATGCTGGATATTAGACCTTTTTCAGATGCATAGTTTGCAAAAATGTTTTCCCATTATGTAAGTTGTCTCTTTACTCTGTTGATAGTTTCTTTGTTTCTAAGCATCCTTTTAAGAAAAAAATTGTAAAGAACTCAGACATTGTAACATTGCATTCAACTGGACTAAATTTTGAGTCAGACATATCTTCAGAGGTGGAACATATCAGAGGTCCCTAAACATATCTACTTGCACAGGATCTTGTACATGGTCAGAAGGGGATGTGGAAAAAGAGTGTTCTTATTGATGTAGCTGGGTGAGACCACAAGATGATCTTTTTTTTTTTCCACTTCAGAATAGAGCATAGGACCTTGAAGGATTTAATGCATTGGAAGCACAGCAATGGGGAGAAGGAATGGCCACTGAAAGGCAGCAGTTGTCTCTTAAACATCAAAAATTTCTAGAAAAAGTGACTTTGTTCAAAAGAATGTGCGAGAATACTCACGTTAGTTAATAAGGATGTAAAGACTTTTGTAGTGGCCAATGTTCTACAGTTGAGCTGACAGAGAAGATGAATCAAGAAGATAATAGTGTTGAGATAAATGTAGACTCATTTGTACCCATAGGCTAGTGGCAGCTGGGAAAATTCAAGTTACTTTAGAAAGAGTCAGGTCAAACTTTATTACTTTTATCAATTTATCCAGGGACATAATTATGTGAGTAAAAAAAAATCAGTTGCCTAAGATAATATCTGAAAACCAAAATGAATACAAGTGGTCTCATTTCACTAACTTCAGGGCTGCCAAGAGGATGTTTTCAGAAATAAATATATATGGAAGTATTGGCCACAGAACTAATAAGGTTTCCTGAAAGCAAATTTGTACTCTATTTGCTATAGGGTATAGGATAAGTAATCTTCTGTAACCCTTCAATTGGTGGATCTAAACATTGGAATTAAAAGAACAATATTCTTTGATAACACAACAGGGTGACTATAGTCAATAATAACTATACATTTTAAAATAACTTAAAGAGTGTAATTGGATTGTTTGCAACTCAATGAATAAATGCTTAAGGGGATTCATATCCCTTTCTTCATAATGTGCTTATTTCACATTGTATGCCTGCATCAAAACATCTCCTGTACCCCATAAATATATATACCTACTATGTAACCACAAAAATTAAAAATTAAAAAATTTAGAAACAATATTCTTTTAGCTGTCTTTAATTAAGACTTTAGATACAATAGGTATTGTCTTTTCATAGTACATCTTTTTGGTGGTTGTTAAAACAGACTTCACAGTCATAAAGAATATTACACAAATTAGACCAATCTGAAGAGTTTTTATTTTATTCAAGAGATATTTTTTCCCTAATAAGAAGGCACAATGTTCAAATAGTGTATGAAATTTAAATGATCATGTATTGGGTTGGTGCAAAAGTGATTGTGGTTTTTGCCATTCAAAAGTAATGGCAAAAGTTGTCATTGTTTTTGCACCAATCTAATAAATAGAGAAGAAGAAATTAAGACAAATTATGATATTCAGAAGCACAAATACAAAACTCAATTGCCATCCTCAAACTAGAGCCATCCACAATGTGACATCAGCAAGTTTTGTTAATCACATTAAGTGATAGACACAGAAGTATCTGCAAGGAGTCCAAGGCCACACCTCTGTGCATCCTGACATTTGAGCATCTCTTTGATCAATGACTATGACAGCCAATCCTTAAAGCAGCTCAGGTAATAATATCAGCCCAAAGATACTCTCTTCTTCCTTTCACCACCTGCAGCCTGAAGGCACCTCTTAGCAACTCTAAAATGGACTTTAAGGACCACCAGAGCTAACATGCTGCCCAGCAAACAATTCACAGAACAATTCAGTCTTGTTAGTTAACAGGTATTGAGTTTACAGATGGACCCAAGAAGGTGTTGCTTGTGAAAAAAATATGAGAAAATATGAGTTATATGCCATACTTACTCATTTCCTTGCAGAAAGACTAAAGGTGTGGTGATAAAGAATATATGGAAGCATTAAAAGAGAAATAAAGAAATATAAACATTTCTTGCAAAGGGAAAAAATTCTATAGTTTTAAATAAGTGATCAACATGTTATAGCTATCATATTTGAAATGGAAGATAGAAGAGGGACAGAAATTTTTCCATATCCACAGCATTGAAATTCATTAATATTTCTTCCATTCTTCTCTGTTCATTTTTGTCATGAAAGAAATCACAAACATGTTTTCCTTATAAAAACTGCTACATCAGAACACCTTTGGAGAATTAAAAGAAACTTTTTAAAGCCATAAAAATAAAAATTTGTTGAGGAATAATTATGTTGTTTCTGTTGCCAACCACTCCTCCCTAAGGAGAAAGGATTCAGCATTTATTTAAGACAATTAAAAACTATACCTGACAAAATATTGTAAGCTTTTTAGTGGCAAATTTTGAAGAGAAAATGCTCTAGTGTAGTAAAAAGCCAATAAGGATCAATGCAATTTGCCTTTAGCAAAAATCACATTTAAAACCTTCCTTTTTGTACTGTACCTTGAAGATTTTCATAAGAGTACTGTATTTCACTGAATTTAAACATGAAAATTTGTATAGATGAGAGATGACACTGTTAACAGCTGTCTTTGTATACTTACAAAAAAGCAATTGATAATAGCTTTTGAAATAATTTTAATAGTAAAGAGGTAATTAAGAATGAGAAAAAATCTTGTTTATGTTTTTGTATGATGAAGAATTGGGATAAGTTTTGAAGGAACAACCTCTCTCTTCATTAATGGCAAATACAGTCTAGTAATGTTATTGGAACTATCATATATATTGTTGCCAAAAACATAGTGAGAAAGTCCAGGATGAGCATTCTTTTGCATGAGATATATCAAAAACAAACTGAGATCTGGGTGGAGGTGACATTCTGTGATAGAAGGAGGTAATTATTCACTGGCCTCACTATATCTGTCAAAATGGTTCTGCAAATGAGCTAATAGAGAAATATCCCTTTCCAGAAGCAGAAATATTGTATGTTACGCAACAGAGTTAATCACCATTATTCTCCTCCTCCTCTTCCTCCCTATCATTATCCTAATGGCCATCATTTATTAAGTCTTCCCATATATCAAACCCAAACCTCAGGATAAAAATAATGAAGTCCAATGGCATATCAGAGGTCCCTAAAGGGTATATCAGAGTCTTAAAGGGTCCCACTACATGAAATTTCAACCTATTCTGTGGTTATTGTTTCTGCAACTCTCTGAAGTCTTTAAAAATATAATCTTTGAGATTTATTTGACTTTTTTGAGTTGTCTGGAGAGAAGTGGTTTTATCCTACCCATTAACTGAAGTTTGTTATGATCTTTTATTTGTAGATTTCCTGTACAATGCATATTAAGTTGACTTCATTCTCATGAAAATCGGAGCCTGTGTCTTATTTGTCTTTTTTGTTTGACATACAAAAGACATTTACTAAACTAAGATAAATTGCTAAATGATGATATAAACAAATAAATGATGGGTTGGCTTATTTGGTTACAATATTAATTTTGCTCCAGATTAGAACTGATTTGAATTTTGTATCTTTCATAAGTAGGATTTAGACTTGGGACAATAACTGCATATAGCATCGAATTTCTCAACTGTATTGTCAATACCTTTGTTCAGTAGTTTTGTATAAATTAAATGAGATAATTGCATGTGAAAGATGTAACAGAAAGCTTGGCATAATACGTGGTAATTATTCAGTATTCATTCTAATTTTTAAGATATGTGCCACTCACTGAAATTCCAAAAAAATACATTACAATCTTTACAAAAATGTTTCGATGAGAGCCACCTACCCCAATATATCTGTTTAAAAAAAAATCTGATTTTTCTTTAAAACCTGGGACTTAAGAATGACAATAAATGGAGCTAAAAGAGAGTGAGTAAATCTAAATTCCTAAATATAGCATTTAATTAAATCTTTCCCCCAAGCAGTTTTTACACATAAGTTACAAATAACACATAGTGTGAAGCTAGGATGATTTGCCACATTTCCACATTGACAATATCACCAATTTCCATATTGTGAGCTAGAGAAAATCTACCCAGGTATGATTAAGAAAAATGTTTTTCTTCTTGTTTAGTTTACAACTACTTCTTCCTTTATCACCCATTACTCTTTTTATTCACACACTGACTTATACAATCTCTGACAAAACAGCCATTTCTGTTCATCAGTTTTGGTGTCACAATCTCTCTATTGTTCTCTACTTTCATATTTCTAGTACAGAGTATATATCAACTGGCTACTCTCTTCTGATTGCTCTTACACAGAAATCTTCACTTTTTCAAAATGACTGTAATTGCTGACTGCAAAGTAGGAGTCAGAAACTCAAGCATAGGAGGTAGAGTGTTTGGATTTTAAGCTCCACCCTGAACTGTGTACCTTTGCGCAAATTACATAATCTCTCTGTAGCATAGCTTCTCCATCTGAAAAATGAGGGTAAAAATAATAGTCAGGAAATGTAAATAAAAATCACAATGAGATATCACCTCACACCCATAAGTATGACTACTATCAAATGAACAAAAGCTAGAAAATAACAAGTGTTGGTGAGCATGCTAAGAAATTGGAGCCCTGTGCCTATAAATATATATAAAAACATATATAATATCATATATAAAAATTTTATATTATATATAATTTTATATGGTACATATATATAAATTTTATATTATATATATGGGAATATAAAACAGTGCAGCCACTGTGGAAAACAACAAAGTAGTTTCTTAGAAAAAGTAAAAATACAACTACCCCATGACCTAGCAACTCTACTCTTGGTATATATGCAAAAGAATTGAAAGCAGAATCTCAGGTACTTGCAAGCCCATGCTCACAACAGCACTGTTGACAATAGCCAAGAAATAGAAGCAACTCTAGGGTCCATCAACAGATAAGTAGATAAAATGTGATAGATACATGCAATGGATTATCTAGCCTTAAAAAGGAAATAAATCTTGACTTATGCTACAACATGGAAGAACCATGAGGACATGATACTAAGTGAGACAAATACTGTGTGACTCCACTTATGTGAGGTATCTAGAGTAGTCAAATTCATAGAAACAGAAAGTAGGATAGTAATTGCCAGGGACTTCAAAGAGGTGAAAAAAGATGTTTAGTATAGAGTTTCAGTTTTGCCAGATAAAAAATATTCTGGATATTGGGTGCACAACAATGTGAATACACTCAACACTACTGAACTCTACACTTAGAAATTATTAAGGGGGTAAATTTTATGTTATACCTTATACAGATTTTACTATAGTAAAAATAACGTTTACAAAATAGTACCTAGCTTATGAAGCTAATATGAATATTAAATTATATATGTAAAGTGCTTAGAAAAATTTCTGAAACATTATATGTGCTCAGTAACTGTTGATATTAATACTTCAGAACTGAATTTTTGTTACTTTCAGTATTTCGTTTTATTAATGATGTGTTTTGCTGAACACTGCTGAGACAGTAGATGTGTTTTATACAATATGCTTTTTTTTTTTTTTTTTTTTGAGACTGAGTCTCGCCCTGTCACCCAGGCTGGAATGCGGTGACGGAATCTCGGCTCACTGCAACCTCTGCCCTTCCAGGTTCAAGCGATTCTCCTGCCTCAGCCTCCCGAATAACTGAGACTATAGGTGCGTGCCACCACACCTGGCTGATTTTTTAATATTTTTATTACAGACGATGTTTCATCGTGTTAGCCAGAATGGTCTTGATCTTCTGACCTCGTGATCTGCCCGCCTCAGCCTCCCAAACTGCTGGGATTATAGTGGTGAGCCACCGCGCCTGTCCACAGTATGCTTTTATAATGGAAGAGTGATTCCAGGTTTCCTCGTTTCCTCAATCTGGTAAGCACACTCACAGCAAGCGTAAATCATGGATTGGTTCCCATCATCAGAAACTTCTGGCTCTTTCACACCTGGATTTTGCTGCATAACTATTTCATTTGTATTATGCATAGATTGTGAAAATTCATCAAGAGAAAAACATAACTCATAATACACATTTTCTGTGTGATTTTTTTTTCCAAAGTCACCCATTTCAGAATGGTACTTTAATGATCTACTTTTAAAATATTATTTAATTTTCTTTATAGAAGTATGTAGATGAGATTTTTTCCTTGATTTGACTCCTGCAATACACTATTCTTGACCACCTTCTGTCTCTTCACTTACAGTTTATGAAAAAAGGATAAAATCAAAACTAAGTAATTTTCATGTTTAGCAAGATTTTTTTCATTGCAACCATGAAACACAGCTGTGATTTCTATCATGATTTGTTATTTTTATATGTTATGGTAGAATTTATAGTTTTGTCTTGTTTGCAAGCTTACTGAGAGTGCTTTTTGCATATGATTAAGAATTGCTTTGAAATCCATTCCTAGGTTACCATTTCCATAAAAGTGTATACTAGCCTGCTGTCACTCTTCAGTCTCTTGCTATAAAATATATACATTGTTCTGAGACATAAATCTCCATCTTCAGTGGTGTAATTGAGATGTAGATGAGTAATCTAAATTTTTCAGATGAAAAAGCAAGTAAAAACCTATTCTACAAAATGTCATAACATGCTATATACCTGAAAATAGAACTCTTATGGAACCCCCTTCATCATTGTAGCAGCTGTGATCGTAATCATTTTTAAATGATGTACCTCACTGAAAGGAGTTGATCACATACTTTATGCAAAGTTAGAGTATCTAAATATATCTCCTTGTCTTGTTTTGTCACCAGATGAATGAAAGCTTATCTTCTGCTCTTTATAAAATCTAAAGAAATTCTATACACCACCTCATCAATGTAAAACAGTTTCTACCCTTGAAATCTAGCCCTGAATTATTCAGCTGTGATCCTCATGTTTCATTTCTTCCTCAAGCATAACAATCTATCAATATATGTAAACATCATGCAGCTTTAAATATAGTGGTTCTAAAAGCTCCTCATTAATTATGTCAGTATTTTCTTATTAATGAATTTGAATCCATGTAAGAATGTGATGGGTTTTTCTCTTAAAATATTTCTGTAGAACTACTAGATTTTCTCTCTCTCTCTATTTGTAAATCACAGTTAATCAAATTATTTTTACTGGGTTGAGGACCCTATCATTTTGAAAAATGTAATGGGGCAATAAAGATGATGTGTCTACAACACATTTTTTTTTACAGATCTGGAATGTACAGTTTCAACAGAAAATCTTACTTCTGCATCTACAGAAAAAAAAGTTTCTTCTAAAAATGTTCATTCACTTAACACAAGCTCTACCTTTTTAAAAAATATGCACATCACTGCCTAGAGAAAATTACATGTGAATAATCCTACACCTTACCTTATTTTGGCCTTAATCTATAGGTTAGTATGTCCACCTTTAATCACAGTTCACAGGATACCTGATTCTCCCACAAATTCTAACATATCCTCCTCCAGACTGATCTAAGACTCATCTTTTTGTTATCTAAAGTAGCCTGTTTTGCTGGAATCCAGATACAAAATTACCTTCCATCATTTTTCTCCTCTATTATTTGTATTTTGCCTTAAATTTTCTTTCTCTCCACTCCCTGCCCCTGATTCCCCATTAGCAGAGAAATCATTGTGGAAAAAAAATCCATGTAGACAATTACCACCCACAAACCTCTCCAGATTTCAGCTGTCACCTAGACTGACTACTGGGAATAGCAATAAGCATTGCCATAATGCATAGGAATAAGCATTCCTTATTTCCTTTGCATAACACAGGTCCATGTGTGCTGAACCTCTTATATCTGCTTTTCTTTTGGTGTGCTTTCAAATTAAGGGCAGATTTCCCATATCTGTCCCTAGGAGCAGGTTTTACCTTGTTCTCTGATCATCCCTTCTCTTTGACAGAGTTGAGTTCATAGGATTGTTTTTACATACCTCATGATTATCCCTGTCTGATGGCATGAGCCATAGGAAGAACAAATTTGGACTGGACTCCAAATTAGTGATTTTAGCGTAAATCTTATGCTAAATATAAGTCATATATGGCTGTCTGTAAATATATGTATATTATACTACATTATCTTTTAATCAATTATTGTAAAAGGTATGTTAATAAAATAATTAATCACTAAATTTAAAACTAATAACATGCATTCTTACTGTTTTTGTTTGTATAACCACTATTACAGTTTGGATATTTGTCCCCAATCAAATATCATGTTGAATTGTAATTACCAGTGCTGGAGGTGGAGCCTGGTAGGAGGTGTTTGGGTCATGGGGGATGATCCTTCATGGCTTGGTGCTGTCTTTGTAATAGTGAGTTATCATATATCTGGTTGTTTAAAGTGTGTGGTGTCTCCAGATGGGCACGGTGTTCATGCCTGTAATCCCAGCACTTTGGGAGGCTGAGATTAGTGGATCACTTGAGGTCAGGAGTTTGAGACCAACCTGGCCAACATGGTGAAATCCTGCCTCTACTTAAAATACAACAATTAGCCAGGCATCGTGGCACACCCTTGTAATTCCAGCCACTTGGGAGACTGAGTTGGGAGGATCACCTTGAACCCGGGAGGTGAAGGTTGCAGTGAGCTGAGATGATGCCACTGCACTCCAGCCTGGGCAACAGAGAGAGACTCTGCCTCAAAAACAAAAAGAAAAAAAATTGTGCATCATCTCCCCGCTACCCTCTTGTTCCTGCTTTTGCCACAAGACATGCAAGCTTCTGCTTCACCCTCTGCCACAAATAAAAGCTTCCTGAAACCTCACCAGAAGCCATGTTTCTTGTACAGCCTGCAGAACTGTGAGCCAGTGAATCCTCTGTGCTTTATAAATTACCCAGTCTCATCTACTTCTTTATAGGAAAGCAGATACGGTTTAATACAATGAAATAGTAAAACTATTACGGCTATTCTTATTTTACTGTTAATTAAATATTTAAGTTTCTTATAGAGTAAGTCTGTGCTTTAAGCAAGGCCTCAATTGAACTAGTTTAATTTAGATACAAATCTCATTTGATTTAGTTCCAAATTATCTGCTTTCTATTGCCTTTAACAATATAATTTCTTCTCTTGATAAGTTTCATTATGTTCTTATAATGTTAGATTGTCTATTATAAGAATCATAAAAAGCTATCATTTATTAAAATTCATAATTCTACAATCTTAATTTTCATACCTCTAGAAGATGAGATCTTGAAGTGCTATAAAATAACATGAAGAAGCTATAAAATTACATAAATCACCAGATCAGACTACAAAAGCTATGCTCTTTCTGCTCTTGTATTCCATTTTTCAAAATCCTGGGCACTTTATCTCTTCTTTGTCCTGTTCAACACCCATTACATTTATTCACAGAGTGACAATTACTTCAAACCTCTTTAAGAGCTCATGTAGTTATTTACATATGAGACAGCATGGAAGTGGTAATATACCAGAACCAGAGCCAGGCAATACAAACAGAGAGATTTAATCTTGTCCTCCCGGAAGTGTCACTCACCTTTACTGGAACCCCTTGCAAGCATAAACACATTTTTGTACCTTCAATTGTGCCAATACCACTAGTATTTGTGACGGCTAAATAGAAAGCATAGGCCTAAAATCAAATATGTATTCCACTACACCTTAAAATGTTTTTATTGTATTAAGCTAAATGGGACATACATACTGCAAACATCTGTTTATATTACTGTTTGACTTATGTACATTATAAACACTATAATTATATTCATTATAAATATACATCAGAAATGCATTGTAATTATACACAGTATAAATATGTATATATTAACATATGTGCATACATTAAAATGTTTTTTAAAATTGTATTGCTGGCCAGATGTGGTGGCCCTTGTCTGTAATCCCAGCACTTTGAGAGGCTGAGGCAGGAAAATTGCCTGAGGCTAGGAGTGCAAGACAACCCTGGTCAACCTAGTCAGATCACATCTCCACAAAAAAGAATCTATTGCCAGTGTTAAATTTGCTGAGCACTCAAAATATTACTGCCCTGCCACTTCGGCCACACACCCACTTCCTTAACGTACATGCACACAGGCACACACACACAGAGCAAGGGCAAGCCAAAAGTAAGTTTTCTCTAAGGATTAACAATGTAGGTGTACATTCTTTAATGATTCAAATATTAATCACTGATTATGATCCCTCTCTATTAGGATCCATATTATATATGCCCATTTGTTGATATTAAACATATCATATAACTTAAGATCTTCCAGCTCTAAATAAGGAAAACTCCTATTTAAATTGACTTACAGGCATACTACCTTTATGGTTTCAAAAGCAGAGAAACACTGTTCAAAGAAAAATAATGAAATCCCGAATCTCTACAATTTACTGTCAACAAGCGTGACTTTTATCTAAGCCTACAACTATCATCATGTTTAACAGTGAAAAACTAAATCAGGAACAAATAATGACTATCTATACTCACTATTTCTATTTAGCATTATTGTGAGCGCAATAAGGCAAGAAAATGAAGTAAAATGCAAATCAATTAGAAAGGACGAATTTAAATAATATTTATCTGCAGATGACATGATTATGCATAGTTTATTCAAAAGAGTCTACAAAATAACTACTGAAACTAATTAGTGAATTCAAGAGGTTACAGAATATAAGGTCAATATAAAAATTAATTACATTTCTATACCTGCAATGAACAATTAGAAAATGAAATGTTAAAGCATTCTCATTTATTATAACAACAAACTACTTATAAATAAATTTAATGAAATAAATGCATAACCTATTCATTGAAAACTGAAACATTGCAAAGAGAAATAAAAGAAGACCTAAAAAATGATATGTTGTGTTTATAGATGGGAAAATTTAATATTGTTAAGATAGTAACATTGCTAAGTGAAGCAGTCAAATACAAAAGAATACGTGTTTTATTATCTTATACATATAAAATTTTGAAAAACACAAAACAATAGTGACAGAAAAACAAATCTGTGATGGTCAGAGGCTAGGAAAGGAGAGAGAAAGTCAACTGCAGAAGAACAGGAAGAAAATTTTAGAGTGCAGAAGGTGATCTCTCTTTTGATTGTGGTGCTTACTATTCTAAAAAACCATCCCACTGAAGATGATGAATTTTATTGTAAACTTCTTTAATATTATACCTAAATGACAAAAATGGTAATACTAACATGAATAAGGTAAATAGGCATGAAACATTGAATTCACTATAATTTTAATCAAAAATTTATATTTCCTTATTTCAATAGTTTATGAAGAATAGGTGGTATTTGGTTACATGAATAAGTACTTTTTTTTTTAATTGTACTTTAGGTTCTGGGGTACATGTGCAGATCATGCAGGATTGTTGCATAGGTACACACATGGCAATGTGATTTGCTGCCTCCATCCCCCGGTCACCTTCATCTGGCATTTCTCCCCATATTATCCCTCCCTGACCTCCCCACACCCCTACTGTCCTTTCCTTGGCGCCCCCCAACAGACCTCAATATGTGATTCTCCCTTCCCTGTGTCCATGCATTCTCATTGTTCAACACTCACCTATGAGTGAGAACATGCGGTGTTTGATTTTCTGTTCTTGTGCCAGTTTGCTGAGAATTATGGTTTCCAGATTCATCCATGTAACTACAAAGGACACAAACTCATCATTTTTTATGGCTGCATAGTATTCCATGGTGTATATGTGCCACATTTTCCTTGTCCATTCTATTGTCGATGGGCATTGGGTTGGTTCCAGGTCTCTGCTATTGTAAACAGTGCTGCTATGAACATACATGTGCATGTGTCTTTATAATAGAATAATTTATAATCCTTTGGGTATATACTCAGTAATAGGATTGCTGGGTCAAATGGAATTTCTATTTCTAGGTCCTTGAGGAAGCACCACACTGTCTTCCACAATGGTTGAACTAGTTTACACTCCCACCAGCAGTGTAAAATTGTTCCTGTTTCTCCACATCCTCTCCAGCATCTCTTGTCTCCAGATTTTTTTAATGATCGCCATTCTAACTGGCGTGAGGTGGTATCTCAATGTGGTTTTGATTTGCATTTCTCTAATAATCAGTGATGATGATTTTTTTTTTCATATGTTTGTTGGCTTCATATATGTCTTCTTTTGTAAAGTGTCTGTTCATATCCTTTGCCAACTTTTCGTTGGGTTCATTTGTTTTTTTCTTGTAAATCTGTTTCAGTTCTTTGTAGATTCTGGATATTAGCCCTTTGTCAGATGGGCAGATTGCAAAAAATTTTTCCCATTCTGTTGGTTGCCGGTTCAATCTAATGATTATTTCTTTTGCTGTACAGAAGCTCTGGAGTTTAATTAGGTCCCATTTGTCTATTTTGGCTTTTGTAGCCAATGTTTTTGGTGTTTTAGTCATGAAGTCCTTCCCTATGCTTATGTCCTGAATGGTTTTGCCTAGATTTTCTTCTAGGATTTTTATGGTGGTAGGTCTTATGTTTAAGTCTTTAAGCCATCTGGAGTTAATTTTAATGTAAGGTGTCAGGAATGGGTCCAGTTTCTGCTTTCTGCACATAGCTAGCCAGATTTCCCAACATCATTTATTAAACAGGGAATCCTTTCCCCATTGCTTGCTTTTGTCAGGTTTGTCAAAGATCAGATGATTGTAGATGTGTGGTGTTGGCTCCAAGGCCTCTGTTCTGTTCCATTGGTCTATATCTCTGTTTTGGTACCAGTATCATGATGTTTTGATTACTGTAGCCTTGTAGTATAGTTTGAAATCAGGTAGCATGATGCCTCCAGCTTTGTTCTTTTTGCTTAGGATTGTCTTGACTTTGAGGGCTCTCTTTTAGTTCCATATGAAATTTAAGGTGGTTTTTTCCATTTCTGAGAAGAAGGTCATTGGTGGCTTGATGCGGATAGCATTGAATTTATAAATTACTTTGAGCAGTATGGCCATTTTCATGATATTGATTCTTCCTAACCATGAGCATGGAATCTTTTTCCATCTGTTTGTGTCCTCTCTTATTTCCTTGAGCAGTGGTTTGTAGTTCTCCTTGAAGAAGTCCTTTACATCCTTTGTTAGTTTTATTCCTAGGTATTTTATTCTCTTTGCAGCAATTGTGAATGGGAGTTCGCTCATGATTTGGCTCTCTGTTAGTCCATTATTGGTGTATAGAAATACTTGTGATTTCTGCACATTGATTTTGTATCCTGAGACTTTGCTGAAGTTGCTTATCAGTTTAAGGAGATTTTGGGCTGAGATGATAGGGTCTTCTAAATATACAATCCTGTCATCTGCAAATAGAGACAATTTGACTTCCTCTTTTCCTAATTGAATACCCTTTTTTTTCTTTCACCTATTTGCTCTGGCTTGAACTTGCAATACCATATTGAATAGGAGTGGTGAGAGAGGGCATCCTTGTCTAGTGCCAGATTTCAAAAGGAATGTTTCCAGTTTTTGCCCATTCTGTATGATATTGCCTGTATGTTTGTTGTAAATAGCTTTTATTGTTTTTGGATATGTTCCTTCTATACCTAGTTTATTGAGAGTTTTTAGCATAAAGGCTGTTGAATTTTGTCAAAGCTCTTCTCTGCATCTATTGAGATAATCGTGTGGTTTTTGTCTTTGGTTCTGTTTATGTGATGGATTACGTTTATAGGTTTGGGTATGTTGTACCAGCTTTGCATCCCTGGAATGAAGCCTTCTTGATTGTGATGGATAAGCTTTTTGATCCCAGTATGTCATTGAAGATTTTTGCATCTGTGTTCATCATGGATATTGGCCAGAAGTTTTCTTTTTTGTTGAGTCTCTGCCAGGTTTTGGTATCAGGATGATGTTGGTCTCATAAAATGATTTGGGAAGGATTCCCTCTTTTTGGATTGTTTGGAATAATTTCAGAAGGAATGGTACCAGCTCATCTTTGTATGTCTGATAGAATTCAGCTGTGAACCCATCTGGACCTGGACTTTTTTTGGATGGTAGGCTATTAATTGCTGCCTCAACTTCAGCCCTTGTTATTGGTCTGTTCAAAGTTTCAACTTCTTCCTGGTTTAGGCTTGGGAGGGTGCATGTGTCCAGGAATTTATCCATTTCTTCCAGGTTTACTGGTTTATGTGCATAGAATTGTTTGTAATAATCTCTAATGGTAGTTTGTATTTCTGTGGAATCAGTGGTGATATCCCCTTTATCATTTTTTATTGCATCTATTTGATTCTTTTCCCTTTTCTTTTTATTAATCTGGCCAATGGTCTATTTTGTTGATCTTTTCAAAAAACCAGCTTCTGGATTTATTGATTTTTGAAGGGTTTTTTGTGTCTCTAGCTCCTTCAGTTCTGCCCTGATCTTAGTTATTTCTTGTCTTCTGCTAGCTTTTGAGTTTTTTTGATCTTGCTTCTCTAGCTCTTTCAATTTTGATGATAGGGTGTCAATTTTAGATCTTTCCTCACTTCACATGTGGGCATTTATTCCTATAAATTTCCCTCTAGATACTGCTTTAAATGTGTCCCAGAGATTCTGGTATGTTGTGTCTTCGTTCTTGTTGGTTTGAAAGAACATCTTTATTTCTGCCTTCATTTCATTGTTTATCCAGTTGACATTCAGGAGCCAGTTGTTCAGTTTCCATGAAGCTTTGTGGTTCTGAGTTAGTTTCTTAATTCTGAGTTCTAATTTGATTGCCCTGTGGTCTGAGAGACTATTTGTTATTATTTCCGTTCTTTGGCATTTTCTGAGGAGTGATTTACTTCCAATTATGTGGTCAATTTTAGAGTAGGTTCAGTGAGGTGCTGAGAAGAATGTATATTCTGTGGATTCGGGGTGAAGATTTCTGTAGATGTCAATTAGGTCTGCTTGGTCCAGATCTGAGTTCAAGTTCTGGATATCCATGTTAATTTTCTGTCTTGTTGATCTGTCTAATATTGACAGTAGAGTGCTCAAGTCTCCCATTATTATTGTGTGGGAGTCTAAGTCTCTTTGTAGGTAGTTAAGAACTTGCTTTATGTACCTGGGTGCTCCTGTATTAGGTGTGTATATATTTAGGATTGTTATCTCTTCTTGATGCATTAATCCTTTTACCATTATGTAATGCCCTTCTTTGTCTCTTCTGATCTTTGTTGGTTTAAAGTCCATTTTATCAGAGACTAAAATTGCAACTCCTGCTTTTTTTTTGCTCTCCATTTGGTTGATAAATCTTCCTCCATCCCTTTATTTTGAGCCTATGTGTGTCCTTGCACGGGATATGGGTTTCCTGAATACAGCACACCAATGGGTCTTGACTTTTTATCCAATTTGCCAGTCTGTCTCTTTTGATTGGGGCATTTGGCCAATTTATATTTAAGGTTAATATTGTTATGTGTGAATTTGATCCTGCCATTTTGATGCTAGCTGGATGTTTTGCCCATTAATTGATGCATTTTTTTCATTGTGTTGATGGTCTTTACCATTTGGTACGTTTTTGGAGTGGCTGGTACTGGTTGTTCCTTTCCTCATTTAGTGCTTCTTTCAGGAGCTCTTGTAAGGCAGGCCTGGTGGTGACAAAATCTCTCAGCAATTGCTTGTCCATAAAGGATTTTCTTTCTCCTTTGCTTATGAAGCTTAATTTGGCTGGATATGAAATTCTAGGTAGAAAGTTCTTTTCTTTAAGGATGTTGAATATTGGCTCCCACTCTTTTCTGGCTTGTTAGGGTTTCTGCCGAGAGATCCGCTGTGAGTCTCATGGGCTTCCCTTTATGGGTAACCTGACCTTTCTCTCTGGCTGCCCTTAGCAATTTTTCCTTCATTTCAACCCTGGTGAATCTGACCAGTATGTGCCTTGGGGTTGCTCTTCTTGAGGAATTTCTTTATGGTGTTCTCTGTATTTCCTGCACTTGAATGGTGGCCTGGCTTGCTAGGTTGGAGAAGTTCTCCTGGATAATATCCTGAAAAGTGTTTTGCAGCGTGGATTCATTCTCTCCGTCACATTTAGGTACACCTATCAAACATAGATTAGGTCTTTTCACATAATCCCATATTTCTTGGAGGCTTTGTTCATTTATTTTCACTCTTTTTTCTCTATTCTTGCCTTCTCATTTTATTTCATTGAGTTGATCTTCAATCTCTGATATCCTTTCTTCTGCTTGGTTGATTCAGCTATTGAAACTTGTATATACTTCATGAAGTTCTCATGCTGTGTTTTTCAGCTCCATCAAGTTGTTTATATTCTTCTCTAAGCTGTTTATTCTAGTTAGCATCTCATCTAACCTTTTTTCTAGGTTCTTAGTTTCTTTGCATTGGGTTAGCACATGTTCTTTTAGC
>CAUYLG010033090.1:0-11411 GCA_963573385.1 Cacajao melanocephalus | reverse complement strand
CCCTTCCTTCTCCCTTCCCTTCCTTCTCCCTTCCTTTTCCTTCCTTCTCCCTTCCTTTTCCTTCCTTCTCCCTTCCTTTTCCTTCCTTCTCCCCTCCCTTCCCCCTTCCCTCCCCTTCCTTCCCTCTCCCTTCCCTTCCCTTCCTTTCCCTTCCCTCCTTTCTTCTTAACATATAGGGTCTCACTATGTTGCTTAGGCTGGTCTCAAACTCCTGGGGTCAAGAAATCCCACCCATCACAGCCTCCTGAGTAGCTGGGATTACAAGCATGTGTCACCTGAGCTAGGTTATATATACCAACGTTTTTTAATCCATTCAACTGTAGATGGACACAGGTTTTATTCTTATCTTGGCTTTTGTTAATAATGATGAAATGAACATGTGGTACAGATACCTCTTTGAGATACTGATTTCATTTCCTTTGGCTGTATACTCAGAAGTGGGATTATTGGATCATATTGTAGTTCTGTTTTTAAATTTTTGAGGAATCTCTGCCTGGAAGTTGGTCAGTGTTTTTGCTTTAACTTTGATATGTAAAAAGTTATATGAAATTTGATAAACTCTGTGGGTTTGTAGACTGAACCATATTCTTAATCAAGTAAAAACAGTTCCCAATACAAATTGATTATATGTAATATCACGGTTATTTTTGATTCTTCTATTTTTTTCCCGTATTAATTTTTTCCTCAGTTTTTCTGTGTTCTAAGGCCTCTCCAACTTCTCCCTTCAAAAAAAACTTTGTTAATTGCTCACTGAATTTTATATATGTAGTGGAAGTCAGATGTGGCTTGTTTCTTTTCTCTTGAGCAGGTAGTAGTACGTTTTTGATTTTCTGAATATTTATGGAAAGCTTAGTAGAAAGTTGAAAGGAGGCATACCAGGTCTTGCTTAAGGTTTTGCTGCCTTTTTGACCAGGAAGATGTTATGAAGAATTACAATGCTTACATTCTTAATTGAAATACTATAAGAAAGTGATGTCATGTAAGTGAGCAAACACAAAATATGTCCTCACTTTTCCTCTTTATTAGAGATAATTCATTGTGTACAACTAATGTTTGTACATTGCAATAGCTGTTCCTACTTTAGTTTTCCTCCAAATATATTTTTTTCCCTCTGCAGTAATAATCACTGCATTTTCTCTATCTTTGCAAACATTCTCTGTTGTAAATTTTTTCATGTTTGGGGACTGGGAAGAGGGAGATGGTAACCATTTTTTCAGTTAATTAGGACAGTCAGGGATATGTATTTTCTTATTTAAAAACACTGGCTAGTTCTTTAGCCTTTAAGGAAGAAAACATTAATGAATGGCAATTATTTATTAATGATTTTTGGCAGACTGGTTTCAGGCATATGATAGATTGAGAACTAATATTATGATATTTTAACTGCCAAGAACAAAAATTAAGCAAAACTAATAACTAAAAATGTAAAACTTCAGTCACAAAAAATGAATGTTGTAGAGCAAATGGAGTATTTCTAACTTACATAGCTCATCAGAAAAAGTCAAGTTTTGCCATAGAACTCTAGAATGATTAAGAAATTGGGAAGATACGATTTGAGGTACTGATTTCAACACGAAGATCTTTAGAAAGTCAATTTTAATAAGCAATTTGACATTCAGATTCCCTCTTCCAAAGTTTCTAGTGAGTGACTGCTCATTCTCTATCCCAACGAAAACAGAACATTGTGTTCTTGTGAGGTTGATATAGAGATCTCTGTACTTTCAGATACCAAATACAGCTGAAAGCAGGAGGAGTGATGCTGTACTGACAACAGGCTCAAGCGAAGGATTGTATATTAACTATTCAGAGACTTCTAATTCTCTCAAAGATTCTTCCTCTATCAACAATGAGAACACTGGTAGCAGGATTATGGCCTCCAGGTGAAATTATACACACACACACACACACACACACACACACACACAAAGACAGACACACACACACTATATATTTTATATAATTTGTATATAATGTATATTTTGTATATATGTTATATATTTCTTATAATATAATATACATATATACGTAAAACTTATTTCTAGGTTCATAGTGACAAAAATAACAGATCCCAAGTTGAAATGTTAAGTTTCTACCAGTTCATGTCTTCTAGTGGTATATGAATTGACAAGCTCCACACATTCCATAGAGCTGCCAATAGGAAAATTAAAGAAGAAAACAAAACAAAAAAAAAAAACCTTTAGAAAATGAACTATAGGCAACAATGAGGGAGACAATGGAAGAAATAAAATCGCCAAAGAAGAAAATATATTAAGGCATATGATAATTTTAAAAAGGAAGAAAGCCAGTTGTGGTGGTGCATGTCTGTAGTACCAGCCAGTTGAAAGGCTGAGAGGGAGGATGGCTTGAGTCTAGGAGTTGGAGGTTGCCGTGCACTTGATCATATTTATGATTAGCCACCATATTCCAGCCTGGCAATAAGCGAGCCCCTGCCTCAAAACTAAACATGAATTTTTATTAAATGCATTTATTAAACAAATTTGAATAAATTTCAAAAATGATCAACAGTCACCCATCAGAATAACAACACGTGACACAAAGAAATCAACAAATAGCAAACTGAAGAAACAGCAATTAAAGCCTATCAACAAACAAAAATCAACAAACTTTCCAAGAAGAGCAAATGCTGAATGCAAGGCCTTTCAACTAGAATTATAAACCAATTTTATGTCAATCAAAGGTAAGTACAAAATATAAAATTAGAACAACAAGTTCTCAGGAAAAAAAAAAACCAAATGAACAAAGAAAAAATGACCTCCCATTTTGTTTTACTCACGGAGCTAATTAAAGACATAACTTGTAAACCCATCAGGTAAAACAAGATACAGGAGATAACAGGAGATCTAGAAAACATGAGGTCCAACAAAGGGAAAAGATATTGGTAGAAGGAATTTCAGGAAAATAGCATGCAGCAAGCACAAAACAAAATCAGTGAAACTGGAGCAGAAGAAAAGAGATCTACAGTTGGTATGTCTTAAAAAATATAAATCAATAAAAAAGGGAAAGAGAAACAGAAATGTAGATTTCACTGCTTGAAAATGCTGAACACAAAGTTGTGCTACACATAAAACTAACCAATAATGTAATAATTACTTAGAAAAAAGAAAATATACAACTTATAAATAATACTTTCTAATCTTATTGACCTTCATGATATAAATGTTTTATATTCATTTAGAAAATATGTGATGAATTTATATTTCAGGTATAAAGCAGAAAAAGTTTGTGTGGGATGACCAGTTGTTTATTATAGTCTTCCTGATTAGAAAATGATATATACTCTATAAACCTGGAAAATAAATAATAACACAGATATATCATTTAGAAATACACGTTAATGTTTTTCTCAGGTAAAAAGTAAAAACAAATAGGAATTAAAGACATGGAGGACTGTAGCTTTAGTTGATTTTTTTAAATGTTAAATAGCACTATTTGTTTTCTTAAATATGTACATGTATTAATTGTAAAGACAATTTTAAAGACAAAAACTCTTTAAGTAGATTTAGTTTGTGACACTACAGGTAAGAATCAGAAATTATCACATAATTCAATAATTAGTTAAGAATAACGGAAAATATGTGTAAATGAAAACTTGTACAAATACATTAGCACAAACATAAATGTACACAAAGGTACAGCATTTCTTTAAAAACATAAAATTTTAAACCCAAGTAAGGAAACATAAACTGGTAACCTACAGGACAAAAGCTACTACCAAGTATATTTTTTTTGCTCAAAGAAAAAAATTTGAGTTATTTGAAATATTCACTTCACTCATTCAGTTAATTACTGTCCCACTCAGTGGCATTTTGTCCCTAAAGACATTTGAATTTACAATGCTATGACTTATAAAGGCATATTTTTAAAATAATTGTGGTTTACTTTCACATTTACTAGCTGATTTTCTGTACAATATTTTAAAAGTTATTGATATGGCTTAAAATCAATATGTATCACAGTAAATCATTTAACTTAAAACTATATAGAACTCTCAGTACTGGAGGAACCTGGGGTTAATTTAACTAACATTGTGAAGTTTAAATAAGAAGAGATTTTAGGATGCTATTGTTACATTCTTCTAGCTTTAAAAAAATTAGTAAAAGAAGAATTCAAATTCTGAAAGCTGAAAATTTTTGCAATATTAATACAATTTTGCTATTAATATAATATTGATTAGCACAGGCAATTTTAGTTGAGAAAACGTTAAAATAACTAAAAATGTGTATCATCAATAATTTATTTTACTATATTTATCTCTGCCAAGTATTTTATTACTAAAAATACCACAACCATTTTATATAGTTGTATTTATATAGTTGTATACATAATAAATACATGCCTATTTCCTCAATTTTATAAAACATTATGTTATAAGCCTCCATGATAGGCAAAGCCTAATTAATTTAACCATGGTCTGTTGATAATTTTATATGTGAAAAAATGCTTATTTGCAGATTTATTATAGCCCCAGGTAAAATCCCCTCATATAAATATTTTGATCTAATGCCCTGGTCATTGTTTTAAGATGTTTTCGTAACTTTTAGAGGAGCTTTCTAAAGACACTGTTTGATAATTTAATTCAAGTAAATGTGTATTACTATATATCAGGAACAAATAATTTGACAGCAACTATGAACAGTGTCTTTCATTCTGCTATAGATGTAATTTGCAATATACTTGCTTTCATTCATATAACCATACCAATCCAGATTTATTGAGCTTCTACTCTATACATAGCACCTTGAGGATTCTGGGGATTTACATTAAATATGATGCCATCCGTTTTTTTATGATTTCACTGTGAAGTTAGAAGTCAGATTAAAAAAATTATAATCGTGCCATATAGAATATGTTACAACCAAATACTGAATATGAACCAAGTGCTCTGTAATTATACAGCATAGAAGAAAGAGTAAAAATTATGCCTTGTATTGTTAAAAAGGATTCACAGGGAAGGAGTTAGTTTGATTCTTATGTGCCAGTTAAGTATCATCAAGTTACAATATAATGCATTTTTCATGTAATATGGTGGTAGGCCATGGCCTGATCATCCTCTCAGAAGATTTCCTATTGCTTCTAAACCCTTATGTTATGATTTGTTAGATACTTGGGTTCTATGAATATTTCAGTATCCAGGATATTGGTTATTTTTCCAGTAATATGAAGAAAAAATGATTTCTTAAAAAATGTAATACATTAACAACATGATCTGTTGGTTGGTGAGACAGAAAGTATCCTCTGAAGAGATACGGGTGCTCTCCTGATTTCTACCCCTCATGACTATGAACACTGATCCAGGAGCACAGTTATGAGAGGAATGGAGGCCTCTGAGGAAGCCTGTATGCTCTATGATCTATTTTTAGCTTTGCTCTAAAGTGTTGAAATAATGCCCAAGATAAACACACAACTGCTAACTTTAATGAAAAGAGATTTATTTTACTTCTGCTGAATTAATAACTTTCAAGTCTACTAGGAATCCCAAAATTGACAAAATAATCCAGGCTATATGAATTAGCTACATGGTTTAAGGAATAAAAATTAGAATCTAGGAAAGTAGAATGGTAAGGATAAGCCATATACACCCTCCCCTTTTACTAGGATGGATGGTATCTCAGAATGTATTTTCCAAGATGATCTCAACAAGATCTCCCAGCAAAATGCTGTATGTAAAACATGGTGTTGAAGTGGGATCTATGTTTCCTACTCTTGAATTTGAGTGGGTCTGTGATTAAGTAAGAATTGGTGCTGCCTGATTTCTGAGGTTAAGTGATAAAGCTGATATAACCTCCTATGATCCTTTTGAGATGCTTGCTCTTGGAACCTTATCACTGTGCTACGAAGGAGAGAGAACATAAAGTGAGGTCACATATAGGTGAGAAGCTAGAGGACAGCCAGAATCAACCCTGAAATATATTAGCACACAGCCATCAGTCATATGATGCCCAGATAGTAGCCACTAGGCACATATGACTTTAAATTTAAACTTAATTGAAAATAAATGTAATGTGGTGCTAGTCACATGTTCAATGGCCACATGCAGCTAGGCTACAGAATTGGGCCATGTGGATATAGAATATTTCTGTCATCACAGAAAGTTTTACTGGGAAGCACTGCTTCAGATGGTTCTAGCTGCAGCCATGGAGTCCCTTCAAGTCTTCAATACTCCCAGCTGAGTCCCCAGATATCATGGGATGACACAAGTTTCCTCTAATGTGCCCTTTCCAACTCCTAACCTATACAATCTATGAGTATAATAATTGGCTGTTTTAGAGGCATTAATTCTGACGTGGTTTGATGTTGTATTAGGTAACTCAAACAGATTTTGGAAATTAGAACTGGGGTGTTTCTATAACAACAACCTAAAACACGAGACACTGAGTTTGACATCAAGTTATACATGGAAAATGAAATGGCATTTGGGAGCCTTTTAGTAATAAGTTAAAGGTTTCCCAGAGGCCTAAAGAACCTTGAGAAGGTTGTGACTGAGTGGTCAAAGAAAGTAGGGGAATATTGTTGCCAACTGGAGTAAAAGGGACACTTCTAATGTAGTGGTGGAAAGTTTGATAATAGTGTCACCTCCAGTAATATAGAAAGTAGGAACAACAATTAATGAACCTGATGATCTGGTGGAGATTTCCAGTTAGAATATCAAAAGTGCCACAATGCTTCTTCTAGTTGCCTATGTTAAAATTCTATAGGAGAGATATAAGCCAAAAACAGAATGGTTAAGTATAAAGGAGCCAAAGCTTGCTGGGTTTGAAAATAAAACTCATTGTTATTCCCAGCCTCTACAGCCAGCAGGAAATTCTCAAAATAAGAAAAGATCTCAGAGCAGAGATCAAGCCCATGCACTTCTAGGAAAACATGATCTAAAGATGAAGCTAAGGGCATGACTGTGAAACTCTTTGTTAAGGCTTCAGAAAGATCGAAGGCTGTGCCTCATAGACCTTACACATAAAAGGTCTTCTAAAACGCTTAGGAGCATGCCTCACAGATATTCTCCTTAAACAATAGGGCTTCTTAGAATCTTAAGGGTTTTCAGTGACAGCTTCACAGCGAGTGTGGTGTTGAAGAAGTCCTCTCTTGCAGAGATCTATGGTTGTTATCTTTTTTCCTAATGTAGTGAAGATTCATAAAGGACCCATAAGCTTTCTTTTTAAAGAAAACTGTACTGATAGAAGCATGATCAGCTTGGATGAAAAGGGACAGAGACAGTACAAAGTGAAAAGGGACCTTTGGATGCCAAATTTCTTATGAATAGATTGAAAAGGCAACTTCTTCATAGTTTTATTAAATAATGGGATGATTCAAAGGGTAGAACCAAGAATGTAAACAGCAGAAGAAAGAAATAATCATTCACAGGTCCTGAGTCACAAAATTGGAAATATGTATGTTATTACTCACTTCAGAATTTCAATGGGTCAGAGAATGCTCGATGCCTCTGGTTTCTCTCATTTTGAATGTCAGTGTACAATGGGTATGCAGGGAGCAGATAACTTGTCTCTTTAATCCTGAGGTCATAGTGTCAAAACAAAGTGTTTTTGAGCAGTTATAACAGAGAACACATATGAAGGGTCTTACTTGTACCTGGACCTGATTAAAATGACTAAGTTCTGAAACTCAAGCCTGAGACAAGTACTTTAACAGAATGCAACTTCTGGTGAATATGGTAGTCTCCCCTTATCCATGAGGGATACAATCCAAGCCCTTAGTGGATACCTGAAACCACATATGAAACTAAACACTGTACATATTATGTTTATTTCTAGATATGTATACCTATGATGAAATGTAATTTATAAATTAGGCACAGTATGAGATAACCAATGATAAAAAAGAACAATTATAATAATAAATTACAATCAAAGTCATGTGAATGTGGCTTCCCTCTCTCTCTCTCTCGATCTCTGTTTCTGAAAATATCTTATACTATACTCACCTATATTCTAACCACAGTGGACCATGGATAAATGACAGCTCAGAAAGTGAAACCATGGCTGAATAAGGAGGAATACTGTAGTGTCATGTCACTGGATGAGTGTGTTTAGTATGTAAGAGGAATATAAATAATATGTTACTAGAATAAGTACCAGTTATGATACATGGACTCAATATTTTCTGTCATTCCTCTTCCCTCTCCCCTGGAATCTGGGCTCTACAATTATTGGGCTGTGAGAAACAGAGTGGTACACTGACATTTTCTGGGCCAAGGCTTTAAGAAACTCATAGCTTCCATTTACTCTGTCTTCAGATGTTTGTCCTTTGAACCTAGCCACCATGCTTTTAGGAGAGGTTGTGTATAAATGTTCTGGCTGATGGCTCCAGATGAGTCCCAGCTGACAATCAATCTTGACCTCCAGAACCTCAGCAAGGCTTCCAGTCTTCAAACTACCTCTTATGACACTATTTTGAGCAGCAGGTATGATGCATTCACTGAGCTCTGCTTGAACTGCAGATTTCTTAGCAAATTAATGATTGTTATTGTTTATAGCAGTAAGTTTGGGACAGTTGTTCTGCAGCAACAAATAACTGAAATCTACCACATATAGCCCTAAGAAGCTCAGTGATGCCAACATTAGGTGTCAAATGCTCGAAATCCTTTTAGTAAGATAAAGCGGTATGTGAGGTGAGTCAAGTGAGATTTCCATTGAATAAAAAAGGGAAGAAAAGGGTAACAAAAGAAAATATCCTAAGGTTTGTGCTTATCTATGACAGAAATTAGAGGAGGAAAGCCATGTATTGAAGAGAAGATGTATTTTTTTTCCCAACAAGGAACAGAAAAGGCAGAACTGATCTGGCAGAGGATTTCAGTATTCCAGAAATATTTTGTTCCATTTAACTGTCAAGGAAAATAACCCTTCCAGTTATTCCATTTCAGTATTCCAGAAATATTCTCTTCCATTTAGTTGTAAAGGAAAATAACCCTTCCTTCTAATTTCTTTTTAAAAGAAATTAGAAGGAAGAAAGAATTTCTCCTACAAAGATTAAAAAATTGTCTACTACATTGACAGAGAGGTAAGATTGGGTTCATTGTCAGAGCTGAAAACCATATCCAGGCCTTCTCCTACAGGGAGTAGCTGTAGGAATTTCCATGGCCAGGCAGCTAGTTAGACTGATAATAATTTAATAGTCTACTTGCAAAAGTAGAGAGCCAACTCCAGTAGTTGCTCCACTGGAATTCAACAAAACTCCTTGATAAACTGATAACCACAATGTGACAAAACCGAACAGAGGATATCAGCTTGATGAATGCAAAACTCTTAAGGCAGTAAAGGTGTGCAAGAACCTTTTTTTTTTTTTTTTCCAAATCCAATTGGCATTTCCTCCATTTTCCTTACACTTTAAGCCATCAATACATTATACATAAAGCATTTAGGATGATTTCCCAACACAGCTCATGATCAAATATATCTTGAGATGGGTTGAGGTTGGATGAGGACACTCATGAGATAACTCAGTTAACACCAGCACGCCAACTTCTGTATCAGTTGTTTTATCTTTAACTAATACAACAATCATCTAGGAGTCACTGACCAAATGTCTTATACTTTTGTGCCCCATATAAGGCTTCTCTTGAAATTTTCAGAAACAATAAAGGAACTGAGTGTTGATTTAATTAATAACAGAAAAAGAGGGAGGCTGAGGCAGGAGATCACTTGAACCCAGGGGGCAGAGGCTGCAGTGAGCCAAGATTAAGCCACTACACTCCAGTCTGGGTGACAGAGTGAGACTGTCTCAAAAACAAAAACAAAAAACAACCTGCTCTGAAAGTTCAATCTGGAGTAGGTAGAGAGTTTAATCTCATACTTACATGATAATAACAAGGTAAAGAAAAGCGTTATTCAAAATAAAAACAAAAATATTTTATCTTTTATACAAAATAAGAAAATTATGAGAATATAACGAAGTGTCTTTCTTTCGCTTATACTTTAATTCATACAGGTCTCACAAGAATATTTGTACTTCAATTATTTATGTCTGATTCTCCCTCCATTATAAGTGTGTGGATCCTAATCTCTTTTCAGACACAACATATTTAAATTGTCACTCTTTAGTTACTTTAATTCCTTGCCCCTCCTTTTGCTACTTGACCGCCTGTTCTTGGGAGGGACGTCTTTCGGAAAGAAAATGGGATCCAAGATCCAGAGGAAATGACTAGTCTCAGAAAGGAGAAAGCCAAGGTCGTCCTTTTAGCTATATGAAAGGAAAGAAGGAACAGTGTGAAAACAACATCCATGCTGTCAATTCCAGGGAGGAAAGACATAATAAAAATAAACGAATAAGTATGTAGAAGGCTAGTTGATTACTAGGAAGGAAAGCAAAGCAGGATAAGAGGAATGAAGAGTGATGGGGCTGGATATGTACAGTGGTCACAGTTACCATATGTAAGCAGCCAGGAAAAGTCTCTCTGAGAACGTGACCTAAGAGAGAGCTCTGAAGAGATTTACAAATGCAGCTATGTGAAAAGTACATTTTAAGCAGAGGGTCTAAGGCAGGAGCATGCTCATGTTTTATCAAATCAGTATGACTCAACATCTGGCGTTTAGTGATAGCTGCATAATGAATATGTTTTGAAGAGATGAGTAATTAGAATCTTTCTAAAATTAACAAAATACCTACTCACAGAAATGTCTAATATTTCCAGTTTAAAAATGTATCTAAATTATTTCCATAGTTTATGTAACCTATAATTTTTCAGAAAACTTTTACTCAGTTTTAGATCTCACTTTATTTCAAGTTTTATCTTTTGAGTTTTACCTACAACCTTAACTCTAAGAAAATGTCCAAATAGGGCCAAAGCAGATTGCTGTAGTCAAGTATTATATATTTACTACCTAAATGTTTAAAGGTAGGTTTATAGTGGTTAATTACATTGATGTGTCCCTTTGAAAGTTATCTTTGCCCAGGAAACATAGGTCTATAGTTAACTGAGTCATTTTAAGGAAGCCCTCATGGTGCATTTGATACAAAGTTAGAGGAGATGTGTGAATTTAGTTAAACCAATACAGAGTGACAGCAAATGTCACATAATGTCACTTCTGTCACAACAAATTCTGTGTCATTTGGATGGAAGTGCCATAATGAAGGGAACAAAGCAACTCTTGTTGTCTTAGGAAAGTAGAGTTGCTGCATATTCATATCTACTTCTTTAACCTCATTGAGTCCATACTAACCATGATTCGTCTTTTTGTTTGTTTTTGAAACAGAGTCTCACTCTGTCACCCAGGCTGGAGTGCAGTGGGGCAACCTCGGCTCACTACAACTTCTGCCTCCCGGGTTCAAGTGATTATCCTGCCTTAGCCTCCCAAGCAGCTGGGACTATAGGAGCACAGCATCACACCCAGAAATTTTTTGTATTTTTTAGTAGAGACAGGGTTTCGCCATATTGGCCA
>CAUYLG010033089.1:0-102221 GCA_963573385.1 Cacajao melanocephalus | reverse complement strand
GGTGGCTCATGCCTGTACTCCCAGCACTTTGGGAGGCCAAGGCGGGCGGATCACCTGAGTTTAAGAGTTGGAGACCAGCCTGATGAATATGGTGAAACCCCGTCTCTACTAAAAATACAAAAATTAGCCAGACATGGTGGCACGCGCCTGTAGTCCCAGCTACTTGCGAGACTAAGGCTGGAGAATTGCTTGAACTCAGGAGGCAGAGGTTGCAGTGAGCCAAGATCGTGCCACTGCACTCCAGCCTGGGCAGCAGAGCGAGACTCTGTCTCAAAAAAATATATACATATATAATTTATTAAGGTAAATTAGCTTTCAAGGGAAACAAAAAATTGCCTTACGATAATAATCTTCAAAAATCTCCCTCAGTGCTTACACAGAAAGTGAGAATTGATGCCCTTTACACTACCTTTCTTTTCTTTTCTTTTTTTTTTTTTTTTTGAGATAGGCTCTCACTCTGTCGCCCAGGCTGGAGGGCAGTAGCACGATCTCAGCTCATTGCAACCTCCAACTCCCTGATTCAAGCAATTCTTGTGCCTCAGCCTCCCCAGTAGCTGCACTAGAGGTGCACCCAGCTAATTTTTGTATTTTTAGTAGAGACAAGATTTCACCATGTTTGCCAGGCTGGTCTCAAACTCCTGAGTGATCCGCCTGCCTCAGTCTCCCAAAGTGCTGGGATTATGGGCGTGAGCCACTACCCATGGCCTACTCTATTTTTCTATATAACAAGTATTATCACCACTTTAAAATTTGTATCTTTTTTTTTTTTTGAGACAAGGTCTCACTCTGTCATCCACGATGAAGTGCAGTGGCACAATCTTGGCACACTACAACCTCTATCTCCCATGCTCAAGTGATCCTCCCCCCTCAGCTTCCCGAGTAGCTGGGACTACAGGTGCATACCACTGTGCCTGGCTAATTTTTGCCTTTTTTTGTAGAGATGGGATTTTGCCATGTCTCCCAGGCTGTCTGGAACTCCTGGACTCAAATGATCTGCCCACATCGACCAAACTGGTGGGATTTTAGGCATGAACCACCGCGTCTGGCCTAAAAATGGTATATAATGTAACTAGAAAGATTATTAACTCTTTTGTTTTGAGACAGGGTCTTGGTCTGTCACCTAGGCTGCAGTGCAGTGGCACAATCACTGCTCACTGCAGCTTGACCTCCAGGCTCAAGCAATCCTCCCACCTCAGACTCCTGAGTAGCTGGGATTAAAGGTGTGCACTACCATGACCAGCTAATTTTATTTTTGTAGAGACAGGGTCTCCCTGTGTTGCCCAAGCTGGTAAAAAATTAACTCTTAAAATTGGAACTTAATTTCCATGTTTCTTGTTTTCACTGCTATTAAATTTCTTTGTTGGTGGGTAAACATAAGTTTCTGGTGTATTAATTGCCTTTCTGATTTGGGTGCAAATAACCTTTTGGACCCAAACCAGATTTAATCATTAGCAACTCCAACTTACCGTAAATCCCTGTGGCCCTCCATCTTTTACATGATAAATACCACTACCAGCTTGAAACAGAAATGTTCCACTTCCTTGGTGATAATCGTAAGAAGCAATTCCAACTGTTCCAATGCGTTTTCTTTCTCTTAATAGTTCTTCTTCTCGAGAATACATTCCATAGTCCAGTGTTGCCTAGTGTGAAAGGAAAGTCACCTATTCCAGTCTTCTGAAAAACTGCCTTTTGCTTTTAGCACTGAAATCCTAAAATCACCAACATTATTGACTCTACATTTTTTTTTCGGCCTTCTAATTCACTGAGCACAGTTTAGTGTTCAGTGACCCCAAACTTTGCTGGCAACTTTAAGCAGATTTTTAGGAAATCTGCTGAAAGATTTCCAGCCAAGCACAGTGGCTCATGCCTGTAATCCCAGCACTTTGGGAGGCCAACGCAGGCGGATCACGAAGTCAACAGATTTAGACCATCCCGGTCAACATGATGAAACCCCATCACTACTAAAAATACAAAAATTAGCTGGGCATGGTGGCACATGTAGTCCCAGCTACTCGGAGGCTGAGGCAGGAGAATCACTTGAACCTGGGAGGCAGAGGTTGCAGTGAGCAGAGATCACACCACTGCACTTTAGCCTGGGGACAGAGTAAGACTCCGTCTTAAAAAAAAAAAATTTCCTGGTAAAGGTCTTTAGATGATTATTGTATACATTACAGAAGAAGAATAAAATCTAATAGTGTTGGCATTTAAGACTTTCAACAACTTAACTGTAACTTAGTAGCCTGCACACAGTTAACAGTACAGACTTCTAAGTGGTTTGAATCCAAGCTTTAACCCTTCACTAGAAGTCTAACCTTGAGAAAGTAGCTTAATTTATTCAAAAGTAATTTTCTTCATTTTCAAAATAGTAATAGATCATCTACATCAGCTTTGTGAAGATTAATTTAGATAAAAATATGTACAGTGTTTAGCACAATGACTGACACAGAGTAAGCTCTCAAATATGTCAGCTGGTATTGGTCCTTTCCACTATACTGGCAATATTCTTCTTAAAAAAATCTTAGAGGTCAAGCTGGTCACATCACAGATCTAAATCTCAACGGACTAGTTTTCTGTCTCCTGGCCTTTGTCTGTTCTACTCCTCTCCCCTGGACTCTTAGAAGACTGTTTCTCTTTCTACCTATCCCGGTTTACTTATATCCCAAAACCTTGCTTGAATCCTCAGCCAGCAAAGTTGTCCAATCCACAATTTCACAGTAATTTTTCTCTCTTTCTTTTTTCTGAGACAAACTCTCCCAAGCTGGACTGCCATGGCATGATCTCAGCTCACGGCAACTTCTGCCCCCTGGAATCAAGGGTTCTTGTGCCTCAGCCTCCTGAGTAGGTGGGATTACAGGCATGTGCCACCATGCCCAGCTAATTTTTTGTATTTTGAGTAGAAATAGAGTTTCGCCATGTTGGCCAGGCTGGTCTCAAACTCCTGGCCTCAAGTGATCTGCTCACCTCGGCCTCCCAAACCACTAGGATTACAGGCATGAGCCACCAAGCCTGGCCCTCATGAAATAATTGATTTCTTTCATTTACTTCCTAAATTATTTATAGGAGTTACAGTCTCTTACTTATTTAACAATGGTTTTGTTTTTCACTTTCTCAGTATATTTGCTAACTAGACAAAAAAAAAAAAACTTCAGAGCAGAATCTATGTGGTTTTCTTTTCCTACTTACAACATATTTGTTATAATATCTCTCAAAGAAAGTTGTGGCCAGGTCCGGTGCCTCATGCCTGTAATCCCAGCACTTTGGGAGGCTGAGTTGGGAGGATCACTTGCAATCAAGAGTTTAAGACAAGCCTGGTCAACATGGTGAAAACACCATCTCTACTAAAAATACAAAAAAAACCCACAAACCTAGCCAGGTATAGTGGCAGGGGCCTGTAATCCCAGCTATTCAGGAGGCTGAGACAGAAGAGCTGCTTGAATCTGGGAGGCAGAGGCTACAGTGAACAGAGATAGTGCCACTGCACTCCCAAGTCGAGAGGACTGCTTGAGCCCGGGAGTTTGAGACCATCCTGGGCAATACAATGAGACTTCATCTCTCTAAAAAATTTTAAAAAAGAAAATCCAAAATAGAACACTGAGTATAGAAATCGGTAAGACAAAGGCCAGGCTCAGTGGCTCATGCCTGTAATCCCAGCAATTTGGGAGGCCGAGGTGGGCAGATTGTGTGAGCCCAGGTGTTTGAGACCAGCCTGGGCAACATGGTGAAACCCCATCTCTACAAAAAATATAAAAATTAGTCAGGTATGATATGTGCCTGTAATCCCAGCTACTTGGGAGGCTGAGGTGGGAGAACTGTTTGAACCTGGGAGGCGGAGATTGCAGTGAGCCTGATTGCACCACTGCACTCCAGCCTGGGCAACATTGCAAGACTCTGTTTCAAAAAAAAGAAAGAAATTAGTAATAAAAAGATGGCAAGGAAAAGATGGGACTTTTACACCCTGTGACTACTGATCTAAATTTTAAATCAGTTGGAATTACTGTATAGCCATATATGAAAAGATAAAATTGGATCCACTTTTCACATATTTCAAATGAATCAGTGATTGAAATGCTAAAATGAAACAGACTTCTGGCCAGCACCAGTGACTTATGCCTGTAATCTCAGCACTCTGAGAGGCTGAGGATGGCAGATCACTTGAGGCCAGGAGTTCAAGACCAGCCTGAGCAACATATCACAACAACAACAAAAAAAATAGCAGGATATAGTGGCATGTGCCTGTTCTAGCAGTTCAGGAGGCAGAGGCAGGAGGATTGCTTGAGTTCTGCAATTCAAGGCTGCAATGAGCCATGATCATGACACTCCAGCCTGGGTGACAGAACAGGACCCTATCTCTTTAAAAAAAAAAAAAAAAAAAAAAAAAAGGAAAAGGAAAAAGGGGAAAAAGAAACTTCTTCTTCCAGCCAATACTAAGTAATAGATTTATTCTTCCACCTCAAACAACTAAGAAAACTGACAAAATGAATTAAATAATGTCTTCAAGACACTGGACTTCAGACAACGAAAAATAGTGATCCTTTAAAAATGGGAACCAAATGAGCTGAATTATACAACTATCCCAGCTAACTGCCTTGAGAGTCTTTAGATGGTGATGCAAGGAGAGGAAAGACAAAGGGTCAAAGAAATCACAGAAGAAATGAGGAAACTAGATGAAAGAAAATAAAAATAAAATATACCAACACCTCAGAGATGCAATGAAAGGAGTGCTCAGAGGGCAATTAATAACTATAAATGTACTGGGCACAGGGGCTCACGCCTGTAATCCCAGCATTTTGGGAGGCCGAGGTGAGCACATCATTTGAAGTCAGGAGTTCAAGACCAGCCTGACCAACGTGGTGAAAACCATCTCTACTAAAAATATACAAAAATTAGCTGGGTGTGATGGCGGGTGCCTGTAATCCCAGCTACTCGGGAGGCTGAGGCAGGAGAATCACTTGAACCGAGGAGGCAGAGGTTGCAGCAAGACGAGATTGTGCTACTGCACCCCAGCCTGGGCAACGAGAGTGAGACTCCATCTAAAAAAAAAAAAAAAAAAAAAACCCAATAACCTAATCTCCAACCTTAAGACACGGGGAAAAAAGAATAAAGTAAACCCAAAGCAAGCAGAAGGAATGAAATAATACAAATTAAATTGGAAATAAACAAAATTGAGAACAGGAAAACGGAACTCAAAAAAAACAAAAAACTAGTCCTTTTTAAAGATCAAGAAAATTGACAAATTTAGCTAGATTGACCCAAAAAGAGAGAGGAGACTGAGAGAGAGCACACAACTGAGCACAAAAGAGAGAACTCTCAAATTATTAAAATCAGGATCAAAGAGGGGTTATTACTAAAAAGCTTCTAGGAATAAAAACAATTATAAGAGGATAGTATGAACTGTACGCTAACATTAACCTCGATGAAACAGACAAATTTTTAAAAACATAAACTATCAAAACTGACTCAAGAAGAAAGGAAAATCTGAATAAAGCTATAACAAGAGATTGAGTTAGTAATCAAAAAACTTTAGAATCTCTCAGCCTACTCTGGCTTGAGAGGCTGCTTGATACAAAAACAAAAAAACAAACTTCCCACAAAGAAAACCTTCACCGATAAATTGAACCAAATGCTTAAAGAAGAATTAAGACCAATCTTCCGTAAACTCTTCCAAAAAAAAGAAGAGGAACACTTCCTAACACATTCAATGAGATCAGTATTACCCTGATACCAAAACCAGACAAAGAGATCACAAGAAAGTAAGCCTATAGACCAATGTCCCTTATAAACATGGATGTAAAAATCCTCAACAAACCACCAACAAAGTGAATACGTATGGCAGCATATTAAAAGAATTATATACCAAGACCAAGTAGGATCCATTCCAGGAATATACGCTTGGTTTAACATATGAAAAGTAATCAGTGTAATGCACCATATTAATACAATGAAGAAAAAACATGATCATCTCAACAAGACACAGAAAAGCCATAAAAAACCCAGCACTCTTTCATGATAAAAACACTTAAATTATGAATAGAGAGGAAATTTCTCAATCTAATAATAGGGCATCTAAAATATTTATCAGTTCTTTTCTGCGAACAACTACTTGAAAAAATGTGAGAACTACGTAAGTACAAAGTTTATGAAAGGGAAATGCAGTTAAACAGGGAAAAGGTAGTTAAAAAACTGAATTTTAATATATCTTAGTTTCAGATATCAAGAATTAAATGGAATTTAAGTGTCACACATGCAAACACACAAAAATGTTTTAATTTTTTTAAATTTACATCCACTTCAAATGTAAAATCCCAACCTCTAAATAATGCAGTAACTGAATACATACACCAAATCACAAGAATAACAACATTTAATCCTACCTGAAAAAGATCCAAAAGAGGCTTCCAAGAGAGCATTAAGACTGCTGCTCTATTGATAGTTTTGGGAATTTCAGAATAAAACAGTGTATTTTCTCTGTTCTCACCAGACATGGCTATAAGAGAAAACATTCACATATTATTATTTTTTCAAATAGCATTCTTACAACAGTCACAATTGCAAGTACATAATGCCTTCTATACATCGGAATATTCTGCACTCTATGGAATTTATAATTATTGTCAACAAGTACGATGTGCCCATGCCATATGCCATAAAAACTTCCAATAAAACCAAGGCTAGCCTGGCACAATACACATGCCTATAATCCCAGCTACCTGAGAGGCTAGGGCAGGAGGATCACTTGAACCCAGGAATTCATCACCAGCCTAGGCAACATAACAAGATGTCATCTTAAAAAAAAAACAAAAAAAAGCCCAAAAAAATCAACAAAAAGAAATCCAAGGCTTTAAAGAAAAATGTTCAGGTTTCATTTTAGACCTTAGTCCCCCTCAAAATAAATATAAAAGTATGTAAGTTGCTGCGTAAAGTTAAGACAAGTACCATTTTTAGAAGTTTTTGAGAATTGTGAGTCCTTTACAAGTCGGCAACAGACTCATGAGAGTTCAATGTAACAACTTCAGATTACTGTTTCTTCTGTTTCTGAAACATTTAAAGTGCTTACTGGGAAACACATAGATTCTAACTGAATTCTAGTTTTTATTCATTATAAAAGTCCTGTAGGCCAGGCTTGGTGGCACATGCCTGTAATCCCAGTACTTTGGGAGGACAAAGCAGGCAGGTCATTTGAGGTCAGGAGTTCAAGACCAGATTGGCCAAAATGGTGAAACCCTGTCTTCACTAAAAACACAAAAAAATTAGCTGGGCATAGTGGCAGGTGCCTATAATCCCAGCTACCTGGGAAGCTGAGGCAGGAGAATTGCTTCAACCCAGGAGGAGGAGGTTGCAGTGAGCCAAGATCACGCCACTGCACCGCAGCCTGGGCAACAGAGCAAGATTCAATCTCAGAAAAAAAAAAAAAAAAAAAAAGTTCTGTAACTGTAATCACTAAAAAGGCTTTTAGGGTTTCCAATAAAAGTACACTTATATTAAAACAACACAGAATCTGGTATTTGACCTGCTGAAAATCTCTTTGTCCTTTATTGGGAAAGGGAAAAAGAAAAAGGTCTAAGTTAAGTAGAAGCCAAATCTATTCCGTGAAATCATGTGATAACTGGATGGGAAGGTCACAGCAGTGTACAGTGAGTTACATATAAAAGAGTGACAGAAACACAATATGGTTAGGAAGATGTGAAAGAAAGAAAATGTGAACAAGGTAAAACAAAGCCCTTCTACTCTAAAAAGGTACTGATGGCCAGACGCAGTGGCTCACGCCTCTAATACCAGCACTTTGGGAGGCCAAGGCAGGCGAATCACCTGAGATCAAGAGTTTGAGACCAGCCTGACCAACATGGAGAACCTCACCTCTACTAAAAATACAAAATTAGCAAAGTGTAATTTTGTATTTTTAGATACATGGTGGCACATGCCTGTAATCCTAGCTACTCGGGAGGCTGACACAGGAGAATCACTTGAACCTGGGAGCTGGAGGTTGCAGTGAGCCAAGATCGCACCATTGCACTCCAGCCCGGGCAAAAAGAGTGAAACTCCGTTTCAAAAAAAAAAAAAAAAAAAAAAGACAAAAACAAAGGTATTGCTTCCAAAAAGCTGGAGGAGTGAAGAAAGGAAAAAATAAATCACACAGAAATAACAAAAAATCTCCTGGATGAAAGAGATCCTCAATCTGTAATTCTGAATTATTAATGCCAGCAGAAGGTAGTCGTGGGAAGGGTATGGTACTCCCATGCTTACCCTAGCAAAGGTTGAGGATAAGCCCCCAGATAACCACGACTCCTTTTATCCTCTTATTTTTCTAAACCTTGGTTTATGTTGCCTTTGGAGTAAAAAGTTAAGATAGTGGCTGACATTTACTTCAGCACTCAATTTTGTCTAAAATCTACTTTGTGGATTCTAAAGTTGCTTTGTTACAGAATTCTTATGATTTCGGTCACTCATTTATAACATTCACAAATTTATAAAATGTGATCCTATCCTCCTTAACCATTCTCTTTCTAGGAGCCTTCAGTCTTCAAATATTAAAAGAAAAACACAGCCAGGTGAGCTGGCTCACACCTGTAATCCCAGCACTTTGGGAAGCTGAAGCAGGTAGATCATGAGGTCAAGAGATCGAGACCAGCCTGGCCAACATGGTGAAAACCTGTCTCTACTAAAAATACGAAAATTAGCTAGGCATGGTGGTGCCTGCCTATAGTCCCAGCTACTTGGGAGGCTGAGGCAGGAGAATCGCTTGAATCCAGGAGGCGGAGGTTACAGTGAGACAGATCGCACCATTGCACTCCAGTCTAGCAACAGGGAGAGACTGCCTCAAAAAAAAAAAAAAAAAAGAAAGAAAAACACAAAACTGGTTTTCTTCTCTCCTCAATAACAGCCATTCCCCACAATTATTTCAGTTGCCCCTCCCTATATGCTCCTAGTTCCATAATGTCTTCCTTGGTTTATCCATGACCAGTAAAAATTTCCCCAATACAGTCTATATCCTGACATAAGCACAAAAATGGGCTTTTCTCATTCTTTCCTAATAAATACCATTAGGAAAGAATGAGAAAAGCCCATTTAGAGTCTTTAGGGCTATAGCTGCCCATGTCTTCAGGCAACGCTGTCAATGAGTCCTGTTTCTCTTTAGGATAACATGACAAAGAACAAGAGGCAAAATTAAGCATGCAAAAAAGTGAAATGCTAATGTAACAAAATGCTCGTAACTAAATAACAGGGCTTCTTCTAAGTATGCCACATTTGGAATAAGGGCTCTCAAAAACGTATAATTTCCTATAAAAGAAAACATTTCTGGCCAGGTGTAGTAGCCCACACCTGTAATCCCAGCACTCTGGGAAACTGAGGTGGGTAGACAGCTTGAGCTCTGGAGTTTGAGACCAGCCTGAGTAACATGGTGAAACCTCATCTGTACCAAATATACAAAAATTAGCTGGGCATAGTGGTGTGTGCCTTCAGTCCCAGCTACTTAGGAGGCTGAGATGGGAGGATGGCTTGATACTGGGAGGTGAAGGTTGAAGTGAGCCAGAATCACACCACTGCACTCCAGCCTGGGCAACAAAGTGAGACCCCATCTCAAAAAAATAAAATAAAGTAAAATAAATAAATAAAAAAGGCTGGGTGCGGTGGCTCACGCCTGTAATCCTGGCTAAGGCAGGAGGACTGCTTGAGCTCAGGAGGTCCAGATCAGCCTGGGCAACATAGTGAAATCTGTCTCTACAAAAAAAATACACAAATTAGCTAGGCATGGTGGCATGCACCTGTAGTCCCAGCTACTTAGGGGACTGAGACGGGAGGACCACTTGAGCGTGGGAGGTCAAGGATGCAGTGAGCCAAGATCATGCCACTGCACTCCAGCCTAGATGACCGAGCGAGACCCTGCCTCAAAAAATAATTAATTTAAAAATATACAAATTTGGGACAATCCCACAAAGGATTAATTCACTTATTATATAAAATGCTTCAAATCATTAAGAAAAAGAAACCCTCTTCAGAGGTTAGGTGGAAAAAGAAAAGAACTTTAAAAAATAGAAAAAAGAAACCCAACTCCACTTTGGGAGGCCAAGGAGAGGGGATCACTTGATGTCAGGAGTTCAAAACCAGCCTGGCCAACATGTTGAAATCCCATCTCTACCAAAAATACAAAAAAAAATAGCCAGGTGTGGTGGCAGGCGCCTGTAATCCCAGCTACTCGGGTGGCTGAGGCAGGAGAATTGCTTGAACCTGGGAGGCAAAGGTTGCAGTGAGCCAAGATCACGCCACTGCACCCCAGCCTGGATGACAGAGAGATACTCTGTCTCAAAAAAAAAAAAAAGATAGAAAAATAAAAACCTAAACACCATTACTAGAGGTCTGGTTAAGAAAAATATGGCACAATTAGCCGGGGCGGTGGCTCACACCTGTAATCCCAACCCTTTGGGAGGCCGAGGTGGGCAGATCACGAGGTCAGGAGATCGAGACCATCCTGGCTAACACAGTGAAACCCCATCTCTACAAAAAAAAAATTAGCCAGGCGTGGTGGCACGTGCCTATAGTCCCAGCTACTCAGGAGGCTGAAGCAGGAGAATCGCTTGAACCCAGGAGGTGGAAGTCGTAGTGAGCCAAGATCGCACTACTGCACTCCGGCCTGGACGACAAGGCGAGACTCCGTCTTAAAAAATAAAAAGGCACAATTATATAATGGAACATTCTCAGTTGTTAAAAGCGAATGAATTCCAGCCTGAGCAACATGGTAAAACCGTCTCTACGAAAAAAATTGAAAAAATTAGCCGGTTGTGGTAGCCTTTGACCATTATCAGAGGTCTGGTTAAGTAAAATATGGCACAATGAATTATATTGTGGAATATTCTGAAGTTATTAAAAAAAATGAATCCCAGCCTGAGCAACATGGCAAAACTCCATCTCTACAAAAAAATACAAAAAATCAGCTCGCAGTGGTGGCATACACCTATAGTCCTAGCTATTAGGGAGGCTAGGGTGGGAAAACTGTTTGAGCCTGAGAGGTCAAGGCTGCAGTGAGCCATTACTGTGCCACTGCACTCCAACCTGGGTGACAGAGTGAGACCCTGTCTCAAAAAAAAAAAAAAATCTCTAATTATGACATGAACTCATGTAGACAGTATCTTTAATATCTCTATACACACATACACACACCACATACACACACAAATAAAATATATATATGCAGACATTCATATAAACGGATAAAACTTATATTGGAAAAATTTTGAAGGAGGGGAGGGAACCTACCTTTAAAAATTTAATAAATAAAAAGTAATCAGTAGGTTAATATATTTAATTTAGGCAGACCTTAAATCTGGAGTGAATGGACTCAAGAATAGAAGACCAAAACCAGCCTTGGATTTAAAAAAAAAAAAAAAAAGTAGCAGCTGTTGAGTGGGAACAAACATGGTTTTGTTTGTTTTCCTAATTATACCATCTAAAGAAAGGTATTTCAGGTAGAGCTCAGTGGCTCAAGCCTGTAATCCCAGCACTTGGGAGGCCAAGGCGGGCAGATCACAAGGTCAGGAGTTCGAGACCAGCCTGACCAACATGGTGAAACTCCGTCTCTACTAAAAATACAAAAATTAGCCGGTCATGGTGGCAGATACCTGTAATCTCAGCTACTCAGGAGACTGAAGCAGGAGAATCACTTGAACCCGGGAGGCGGAGGTTGCAGTGAGCCAAGATCACGCCACTGCACTCCAGCCTGGGCGACAGAGCAAGACTCCGTCTCAAAAAAAAAAAGGGGGTGGGGGCATTTCAAGCTAGCTTTAGGAAGAAGCAATTTCTGTAATCTTTGACTTTGAAAAATGATCATGGTCAATTCATTCATTATTTGCTACCTAAAGCTAATGGCATAAAACAAAACCAAATTCTTCAAATTAAGTTTTAAGTTTTTTTTTCTTTAATGGAACCAAAAGTCACTTATCATTTACTTATTCATCAAAATTTGAGTGCCAATTGTATCTAAACTTTTAAGTTTGATTTAAGAGAGCATTGTCTCTCAGAAACTATCACTTTGTACTCACCAAGGTAATAGATTCTGTCTGAATGAGGCCCATCTGGATCATTCCTCTTCACAAACATGAAATCATGTGGCGCCTTAGCCATCATATAGCCATGATATTTTCTGGTATCAGCAAGCAGCTTTTTAAGCTGACTCCAGGAATACCGCTCAACATAAAACGGCTCCAATTTAGGCCGATCCTGCGATTCAATATTCTCCTCACAGTCTGCGGTTTCAAATATCTCAACACCCAGCTGTTCTGTTTCCATTGCTGCTGCCATGTTGCATTTTCCTAGAAAAACAAGGCACATGAAGCTGCTCACAGGTCTGTCTTTTATTATCAGAATGATTCTCTGATAGGGTTGAAGAACAAGGAGGGGTGGGGAGGGCAAGAAAAAAATCCTTTTTAGCACAGCTGCAATGAAACCTAGTAAGAAAAGCAATAGCTCTCCCTTCTCTGTGTTCAGTTTAAAAATGAAATTAAAAAAAAAAAATTGAGGTCATGTTACTTCACAGTGCCTATAAATCCCTTTGGTAACTTTTATAAAAGGCTCTCCTTAGGTATTTCTTGCCAAAACTCCCTTTTCTTTCCCACACTGGAAGGAAACAGGCCATTTGCCAGTTGGCTGCTATGCTCCACCCCAAGAGCATGTCAATAGCAAGGCTGTGCCAAGGAAACTAAGTGTTTTGCATTTAAAAAAGTAACACATTTGGTAAGTGTAAATTTTTTTCGGCTAACAGAAAGAACCACAGCAAATGAGAACAGTAATAAAATTGTCAAAAACAACATGCATGTAATAACCTTCCTAGGGTACTTACCCAAGATAATATATTGTTTCCTTTTAAAAGGAATGCCAAACAAAACACTTAACTGGCTGGTATGTTTTTGAGTCTTCTGCTCTTGCCTAGACATCACTATCATGATCACTTGTGGTGACTCTATATTTTAAGGAAACTTATGTGACTATTCTTACCAATCATACAACATAAACTGATTAAACGACAAAAAAAAAGATACTGTCTTAAAGTGGCTTTAATTAGCTGAAGTAGTTGATACAGAAAGCATTTAATATTTGTACCAACAGTATTTTGGTAAAAGTATAAGCTGAGGTCTACTGGTTTAACCCCTAAATAGTGTTTAATACCTCATCTGTTCGTTTATTCTCATTTCATAAATCCAGAAGAAGTTGCATTTCTCCATCTTTTCCAACATTTGACATGAGCAAAGTATCAAATAACAAAAAGTGGTATCATAAACCAGTGTGAATTCTGACATTTATTATTCATGAAACTGCCAAAAAGGAGGACATAAAAACTCTGGGCAATTTGCTCTTTTTGAACTAACAAATGTCAAAGACATGTGGACTTGGGAGATAAACTAAATTGCATTTATGTAACAAAATTTAACATAATCATTAACTACTTCTATAATAATCATAAATATATGGCTGTTCATTTAATGTATCTTTTTTAAATCCCAAATTTGAAGGTTAACATAACTAAGTTATCAGGTATGGATTATGAATTAGTCCATTAAGAACACATTACTGGCATGCCAAAGAACTGAATGAACTGTGTGCGCAGCTTTTGTGTTTTTCATGCTAAAGTCACCTATGTTACCATTTTCAATATAACAGTAACAAAGTGGCCAGAAAACCTATTAGATAGTTACATCAGGTATACTTGTAACATTATGACAAGTGAGCACTTTCAATGACCAAAACCAAAGCAGCTTGGCAGAGAGAATTAAGTCATTTGGCTCAACTAGTATTCAGCATACTGATATTTACTGACAGTATATGACTCTGGGGTTATATACTGTGATGTTATGTTTATCTGCCCAACTAAAAGCTAGTGGAGGTCTACTTGCTACCAATGTCAACAGACCCAGTTTTATATATAATGGACTGAGGGACAAATGACAGAAGAACCTATACAAATTAGGCTTATTTTTCTTAACTACTTTAGTGTTATGTTTGGAAGTTCATCTCCAAACTATGCTTGCAAGAATATGGCTAAGGAACAGAACAGGGAAGCTCAACTGAAAGCCCTCCTCTCAAGCCTTACTGTCCAGTTTATTTACTGTTTTTAGTCAAGTCTCACTGTTGCCCAAGCTGCAGTGTAGTGTACAGCCTTGAACTCCTGGAGTCAGGGGATCCTCATGCCTCAGCCTCCCAAGTAGCTAGGACCACAGGAATACATCACCATAGCCAGCTAATTTTTAAAAACTTTTTTGTAGAGATGGGGTGGGGGGTGGTGCTTTCACTATGTTGCCCAGGCTGCTCTTGAACTCCTGGCCTCAAGCAATCTTCCTGTCCCGCCCATAAAGTGCTGGGATTATAGGCATGAGTCACCTCGCCTAGCCATGCCCAGCTTCTTTAGTTACACAATCACTTCACATCTTTCCTATGTAAAAGATACATTAGCTTACATTTAAATTGTCTGGTAGTCCTGAATTGTACTAACCCCTGGACACCCTCTCTCTGCACATGCACACATGTGTACATGTACGAACAATGTACAGTTCAAATGACACTCTGCTATACTGTATGTTCACAGCAAACGTACATCCTGCATTTTCTAGGATAGACCTGATATTATATTAGTAATTTGTGCAGATGTTTGGTGACTTAATTTCTTATTATATACAAATACATTCTTAAAATAGGTGTTTTTTATCAAAAAGAGGAAAACAGGGTCAGTGTACCTTCTCAGCACAGTGCATACATTTCCCTGCCCCACCTACCTCGTCACTTAAGTAGCTTCTCTGGTGCCTACCTGACTTTATTTTCATCTGCTCAGATCTCTTCCACATTCAAAGAGATCTTTTTCAAGTGACTCAACTTCAAGCATAGAATCCCTCTGCTCATCCTGCTCTTCTCACAGGAATCTTTACTTTTCTCATCATCCAATCCTGCTCACCACGATAATGAAATAAGATACAAGACTCTGATCATTAAGATGGACCATATGTGGCCAAAAACAGAAGCCCCAAAATAGTCGTTAAAACTGACACCGAAATATCACTTTTTGGGACAATATATAACTCCTAAATTATTTTCTATCTGCATTTTGTTATCAAAATTCAATAATTATTTTATTTCAGCGATGTGCAGCCCAATACAGTCAAAAGAATATCCTCACATGGTAAATCTTGGTGTCTAGACACACATTAAAAGAAAAATCATGGGAAGGTTTTAAAAAGTTATAAAAGGCATACAGATGTGAAGTTACTGACTATCGCAAATCATAAAAAATGGGAGATACTTATTTTTATGTGCCTATTTCTGTTTCTTTTATGTAATTGTCATATCAAACTGGTTGGAGACAGAATCAACTCAGTAGGATAGCCAGTAAGAATTACAGGCCATTTTTGCAGAAAGGGAATTAACCCGAATTTAATAATTTAAGATTTTTCACGATAAAGAATTTTCTATTCATCTTAAGTGCATTCCATTTTTGCTTTTTTCCTTGATGCGTTACTCCGAGAATAACTGAGATAGGTAACTTTTCTGGAAAAAGCAGCATTAAACTTGTTGAAGTTCTGGCTTAGATTAAAAAAAGAAGGAAAGTCTGCTATTACATGTTATTTAATCAGTTTTAATTTTGGGCCCCCATAACCCAAGTAGGTGATGGAGGGATAGGACGGGAAAAGCTACGTGGCAAGTGTTGGAAAAACAGCGAGGTTACGGAAGTACAGCAACAATAAACTACGATGTCAAGACACCTCATATCACTAAGCCCCTTATTCAGAAATAGAGCATGTTGACTCAGAAAATAGCTTTAGGTCTCTTGGGTTTGGCCCCACTCAAGTGAAATTTCTTACTTTTTAACTCGAGGGCCAAACAGTCATCCACTTAAACACCTGAAGCTATCTCACTCTTTATGGTCCGCACCTAGTTGAGAGGTTTGCTAGCACAGAGGGGGCCAAGATCTTCAAAAGCTATGAATGAGGAAGAGGAGAGGCATAGCAGAGAATGTTGAGGGAGAGATGCCAAGTCTTAAAAGTAGTGAGAAGAGAGGTGTGGCAGGAAAGGAAGGTGTCCTGCTGCGAGTAGGTGGAACGGAATGGGAGGGGACGGTGAGCAGGGAGGGAATCGACCTAGCAAGAGAGAGGAGAGAAAAAAGACCACCAGCTGGGAAACCAGAAAAATCTGGGTCCGAACCCCATCTGCCAAGTCGGACTTAAGGCAAATCCCTTCGCCTCTGTGGGCTTCCGTTTCCTCATCTGTAAGCGCTGACAATACCCTGCCTCCCAACCCCAGCGAGGCTCAATTAAGGTAACGGACGTGGAAGTCCTGAGGCCAGCGCCCAGAGCTCAGGGGGCGCCCAGTGAACAGTGGTTGACTCGGAATCTCAGAGCCTCAGCTTCCTCTTCCGGCAAGTGGGGCCCCGCCACTGGCTCTGCCCCGCGCAGGGCGGCGCAACGGGTAAACCGCAAAGCGGGCTGACCCGGAGAACGCGCCGGGCAGTCCCTCCGAGGCAGAGAAGGCCGGATGAGCGGTGGCCCAGGCCTCGCCGGCGCAGGGGAAGGAGAGAGGGGCGGATACTGCACCTTCCCCCCCGGCCCCGCCCGGACCGTCCTGACGCGCGCTACGGAGCGGGCCTGCGCCGCTTCATGCTGCGCAGCTTCCACTCCGGTCCTGGCTGCAGTAGCTTCCTCGGCGGCGGCGCCGGGGGTAACCCAGGCGGGGAACGCGGCACTCAGAGACGGCCGCGGCCACAGAAGCGGCAGCCTCGGCCTCTGAGGTTTTAGCACTTCCGGTTCCTCGCGATCGGACTGGCGAAGGCGCAGCCGGGCCAAGAAGGGCGCCGCTGTCTGCTTGGTGGGGTGCAGCACCACAGCGCCGTCTCTTGGCCGGAGGAGCGAAGGAGGTGCGGGTAGAAACGGCCGAGCACGGGATAGAGATGAAATCCAGAAAGGAACAGCGACTTACTCAAAGTCACAGGGCAAACTGTGGCGCGTCTGTACTCAATAAATATATATTGAGTGCCTGCTCAAAACAGACAAAATTCCTGTCCATGTGCCAGGCAGAGAGAGCTTTAAACGCTGGGAGCAAACCAGAGTAAATCCCTGCCCTCTCAATGAGACGATATTAAGAGGAAAAGGACTAGGGACTTGGGAGATCTGAGCGTCTCATTGTTGTGGTGGAAAGAAATCTGAACCTGGAGTCCCAAACTTGGCTCTAATATTAACTAGTGATCTTTCAGCAGGTCACTCAATCTATCTGAGCCATAACTTCTTTACCTCTAAAAGGGATATAATACATTTCACTTAATTGCAATTAAAGAAAACCGGCTGGGTGTGTAGGCTCACGCCTGTAATCTCAGCACTTTGGGAGGCCGAGGCGGGTGGATCACTTGAGGTCAGGAGTTCGAGACCAGCCTGGCCAACATGGCAAAACCCTATCTCTGCAAAAAATACAAAACTTAGCCTGGCATGGTGATGGGGACCTGCAATCCCAGCTACTACTAGGGAGGCTGAGGCAGGAGAATCGCTTGAACTCGGGAGGTGGAAGTGGCAGTGAGCCAAGATCACCCCACTGCACCCCAACCTGGGTGACAGAGTGAGACTCTGTCTTAAAAACAAAACAAATGCGCTCTAACACAGAAAATGAAGAAACTGGGGCCTAGGGGAAAGAAGTGAATGACTTGTCATAGTCAGAGCCAGAGGCAGGTCCCTTGACCTGCAGTTTCTTTCCTGATCTACACTGCATATTGGTTGAGGAACAAGGAACCTAGGAAGATGTCTGAGAGAGTAGCAGATGTACAAAAAAACAGTGCAAAAGCTGGGCCTCCCCTATTTTCTATTATTACAAAGAACCATGTGTCAGAGTTGTGTGTCATTAGGATTTACTATAATAGCACTAATAAAAATCCATTTGGGTACTATGCGCCACTCTACAGTATATATTCACTCTGAGATTAAATGAGCCTTCCCTCATGCTTTTTAAAGCTGAGCTCTCTTTAAAAAAAAAAAAAAAAAGGCAAAGTCATTTGCCTTGGGCCTCTTCTATTAATTTTCTCCAAATGACCTGAGAGCAGATTTTAAAGGCTTTAAATGCACACAAACACAGACACACAAACAAACAAAATATGGAGAAATATATCTTGCACTTCATTTCATTAATCCAACAAGTGTTTGCTGAATATACCTGTCACTGTTCTAAGCAGCGGGGCCACAGTAGTGAACAAAGTAGATAAAGCCCCTGTTTTCATGCAGTTTATAGCCTAATAAGAGAGACAGCTCCCTTCCCCCAAAAGCAAACAATTAAAAATATATAATTTCTTCCATTTTAAAAAAGAGCCATGGAGAGATAAAATACTTAAATACTTGTTTATATCAGATGACTTATTGTAGATTTGACTAGATTGGAATTCAGATTTCTTGATTTTCATTCTTATTTTCTTCTTCCTGGAATGCAGTGGCACGATCTCAGCTCACTGCAACCTCTGCCTGCCAGGTTCAAGCGATTCTCCTGCCTCAGCCTCCAGAGTAGCTGGAACTACAGGCCCGTGCCAATATACCCAGCTAATTTTTTTTTTTTTGAAACAAAGTCTCACTCTGTCACCAGGCTGGAGTGCAGTGGCGTGATCTCAGCTCACTGCAACTTCCGCCTCCTGGATTCAAGTGATTCTTGTGCTTCAGCCTCAAGAATAGCTGGGATTACAGGCACGCACCACCATACCCAGCTAATTTTTGTATTTTTAGTAGAGACGAGGTTTCACCATGTTGGCCAGGATGGTCTTGATCTCCTGACCTAGTGATCCACCTGCCTTGGCCTCCCAAAGTGCTGGGATTGCATTGTGAGCCACCTCGCCCAGCCAATTTTCATTCTCATTTTCAAATCCTGAGAAAGCTGTAGAGGAACAGCTCCACCATGGAACACTGGCAACCTTGCATGTATCCACATAAGCTACATAGACACAGACTTGAATCGAAGTGTCTCTGAGTCTTAGCAGAATGCTGTGTGATGTTCCTAGAAAAGGAGAGAATAGGAGGCTGATAGGGACCTGGAGACAGCCTCCCCTAGGAGGCAGTCAGGAGACAGCTCGACAGCTTCTCCTCTCCTCATCGTTTCTGATGAGGTGTGAGGCTTTCTTCCCACTCCCTCAGAATAGCACTGCTGAGTACAAAAGTCATTTGGCCGCAGCCCAGAATTGGCTCCTGTTCAATGGGGTATCTCGCAACTCACGTTGCAGTCATCTGCGCCCTTTTGTTTCAGTTCAGTTGTCCCTTGGTATCTGCAGGGGATTGGTTCCAGAACTCCTGGCAGATATTAAAATCAGCAGTACTCAAGTCCCTGATATCAAATGGCATAGTATTTGCATGTAACCTATGCACATCCTACTCTCATATATTAATTTTTTGTGCATGTGTGACAGTCTCACTCTATCACCCAGATTCTGGAGTGCAGTGTCAGTATCTCAGCTCACTGCAACCTCTACATCCCGGGTTGAAGCAATTCTCCCACCTTAGCCTCCCAAGTATCTGGGGTTACAGGTCCCCATCACCACACCCAGCTGATTTTTGTATTTTTAGTAGAGGTAGGGTTTTACCACATTGGCCAGGCCGGTCTCGAACTCCTGACCTCAAGCAATCTACCTGCCTCAGCCTCCCAAAGTTCTGGGATTACTTACAGTCGTGAGCCACTGTGCCCAGCTGACTTTTTTATTTTATTTTATTGAGATGAAGTGTCCCTCTGTCGCCCAGGCTGGAGTGCAATGGCATGATCTCGGCTCACTGCAACCTCTACCTCCTGGGTTCAACGGATTCTCCTGCCTCAGCCTCCTGAGTAGCTGGCATTACAAGCACCCGTCACCCACACCTGGCTATTTATTTATTTATTTTAATTTTATTTTAATTATAATTTTTTTGAGACAGTCTCGCCCTGTCTCCCAGGCTGGAGTGTAATGGCACAATCTCGGCTCACTGCAACCTCCACCTCCCAGGTTCAACCAATTCTCCTGCCTCAGCCTCCGAAGTAGCTGGGATTATAGGCACCTGCCACCATGCTTGGCTAATTTTTTGTATCTTTAATAGAGATGGGGTTTCACCATGTTGTCCAGGCTCAAACTCCTGACCCTGTGATCTGCCCACCTCAGCCTCCCAAAGTGCTGGGATTACAGGAGTGAGCCACTGCGCCAGCTGATTTTATATTTTATTTTATTTTATTTTACTTTATTTTGAGACAGAGTCTTGCTCTGTTACCAAGCTGGAGTGCAGTGGTGCGATCTCGGCTCACTGCAACCTCTGCTTCCTGGGTTCAAGCGATTCTCCTGCCTCAACCTCCCAAGTAGCTGAGACTACAGGCATTCAGCACCACACACACCCAGCTAACTTTTTTGTATTTTAGTAGAGATGGGGTTTCACCATGTTGGCCAGGGTGGTCTTGATCTCTTTACCACCTCGGGATCCACCTGCTTCGGCCTCCCAAAGTGCTGGGATTACAGGCATGAGCCACTGTGTGCCTTATATACTACTTTAAATCATTTCTAGATCACTTATAATACCTAATACAATGTCAATGCTATATAAATAGTTGTTATGGTATATTGGTTTAAAAATTTGTATTATCTTTTATTATTATTATTATTATTTTAATTTGTGTTGAGACAGAGTCTCGCTCTGTTGCCCAGGCTGGAGTGCAATAGGGCAATCATAGCTCATTGTAGCCTTGAACTCTTGGGCTCAAGCAATCCTCCTGCCTTGGGATTACAGGCATGAACCACTGCACCAGGCCTGTATTATTATTATTCTTTTCTTTTTTTTTTTTTTTGAGACAGAGTCTCGCTCTGTCACCAGGCGCCAGGCTGGAGTGCAGTGGCACGATCTCGGCTCACTGCAACCTCCGCCTCCCGGGTTCAAGCAATTCTCCCACCTCAGCCTCCCTAGTAGCTGGGACTACAGGCACGTGCCACCATGCCCAGTTAATTTTTGTATTTTTTTAGTAGAGATGGGGTTTCACCATGTTGGCCAGGATGGTCTCAATCTCTTGACCTCGTGATCCGCCCGCCTTGGCCTCCCAAAGTGCTGGGATTACAGGCGTGAGCCACCGCACCCAGCCTATTATTATTTTTTATTTCAATTTCTTTCTAAATACTTTTGACCCAAGGTAGATTGAACCCCAGATGCAGAACCCACAGATACAGAGTCAACTGTATTGTCGTTTTTGATGTATGAGACAAGGATCACAAGCAGCTATCACCTTTGTGCATTCTTCCTTTTGCACTGTATGTAAGTAATAAACTACCTGAATCTAAAAGTGTCACTGTATCTTTACTGGCTGAATCAGTCAGGCCGTGGCCTTGCCAAGTCTTGTTTGTGTGCTTGATGAACCCCACCTGGTTTTCTGCTGCCCTGCACTCTAGGGACCCATCAGGAACAGACAAGTTATCTAGCACATGAGGTGTGAATGAGGTAGCATGGCCGGGTTAATGCAAAACCATCGGTATCTAGCACTGGATATTATCATCAACAAATATGTTTTAAATGTCTACTTTCTTAAGCACATTGTGTTAGATACTACAGGATACCAAAAGGAGCTGATCTGTGCTCCAGGGAGGTTTATAATCTAGGTGAGGAAAATAATCATAAGCATGTAGTACATACACTAACGGCCATTGATTACAGGATATGGTGGTCTACAGTTTGTTTTTCAACTTCCCCCCGATACTTTCCCCCTTTTTAGGGTGTAGTTCAAACCAAACTGTAATAACAAAAAAGAAGCCGGGCACAGTGGCTCATTCCTGTGGTCCCAGCACTTTGGGAGACTGAGGCAGAAGGATCGCTTGAACCCAGGAGTTCAAGACCAGCCTGAGAAAAGTAGTGAGACCCCATCTCAACAAAAAGTACAAAAATTGGCTGGGCACAGTGGCTCATGCCTGTAATCCTAGCACTTTGAGAGGCTGAGCAGGGTAGATCACCTGAGGTCAGGAGTTCGAGACCAGCTTGACCAACATGGTAAAGCCCCATTTCTACTAAACACAAAAAATTAGCCAGGTGTGGTGGCCCATGCCTGTAATTCCAGCTACTTGAAAGGCTGAGGCAGGAGAATTGCTTGAACCCAGGAGGCAGAGGTTGCAGTGAACTGAGATTGCACAATTGGACGCCAGCCTAGGAAACAAGAGGGAAATTCCATCTTAAAACAAAAAAGGATATTTTATTTTCTGCAAAGGATTACAGCTTGTAAGGTGAAAGGTGACGATGCTGATGGGGGAAGTGTAGCCTCTGATAAAGATCAGAGTCAGGTACTTTGAAGATGAAGAGGTGGAACAGGAGCTTTATGCTGAATGGATTGGCTAAACATACATATACTACAGGTTATAGGAGGAGGCATGAATATTCATGAAGGTGGTCCTGACACATGAATATTGAACAAACATGTATGTTACATATGACCCATGTTCACCTTACAGTGGAGACCTAACATTTAAATGTATTACAATTTGGCTTATATGTCAAAAAGTCTTTTCAGGACAAAAAGGCACTCAAATGTACAGTTTCTGTAAACCAGCCAGAACTCGTCCATGGTTGATGGTCTTCTTATCAGCAGAAAGTTAGTGAAATCAGTCTCTCATCCAATCAAAGCTATAGTTATGGCTTGTGGAACACAGGGCCAGTTAGTCAGTGTCTGGTGAGGGCTGAGCTAGAAATTGTTTTAATATTGATTATCTCAAGGCCCAGTGCTTGTTTAGCTGCTAGAGAAAGAAAAAGCTTGTGGCAGTTAGAACATGGTCTGTTCTTTAAGTGCAGCGGTGTGTGACTTAACTCTTACCTAGCATGGCCTTAGGTCTTACTTATAATTCGGTATCATATTGCCACAAAGAGTCCATTCCATCAGTCTTTAAACAAATTAAATTATTTATTATTATTTGTTGTTGTTGTTCCATCAATCATTAATGCCTTGCCAAAGGCAGGAAACCAGCCTTCAGCACTGGGAAGGAGCTTCATCCCTGGCAAGTACTCAGCAAATGCTTCCTGTTGTTAGTGGTGACTATTCTCTGAGAAGGGAGAACTGGCCCTGGGCCAAATGAGGCTGATATTATCATAAAACAGCCCTACCTATTTCAGCTTTGCACTGCCACTTGGCTCTGTCTTTTAATCTCCCCTGCTACCTTGCAGAGTTTTTTTATTTTTTGAGACAAGGACTTGCTCCGTTGTCAAGCCTGGAGTGCATTAGCGTCATCACAGCTCACAGCAGCCTTGACCTTCCAGGCTCAAGAGATTCTCCCAGCCTCCTGAGTAGCTAAGACTACAGGCACACACCATCACACCTGGCTAATTTTTAAAATTTTTTGTAGCGATGGGGTCTCACTGTTTTGCCTAGACTGGTCTCAAAGTCTCAAACTCAAGTGATCTTCCCACCTCAGCCTCCTAAAGTGTTGGGATTACAACATGAGCCACCGCTTCCAGGCCCACCCTGCAGTTTTATAGTTCATTGGAATAATACTCTTTCCTCCTATCATTTCTGTCTTTTTCTTGTTGGATTTCTCTTGGAAAGAGGGGTCCATAATAGCAGGGTTTCTTTGCAGAAAAATTTAGAAACAGCTGATGAGAACATTAGAGGGAACAAAATCTAACTCATCAAATTGATGAATGTGGACACTCAGGCCAGAAGAAGTCATTTTGCAGTATGTAACTAGTGGTCAAATCAGGCTAGATAGGCCCACTTCCACTGGACTGTTACTATGAAGCATCTGAAACAAAATGCCAAAATTCAGTCTTCTTGTATATCAATAGCTTTCACCTTGGCAGAGGTCAGCTGATAAACCTCAGGTTTCAAATATGCTGAACTAAAATTATTCTATTTTTTATTACTCACCTACCAGGATGGCTAAAATTAAAAAGACTGGCTGGAAGTGGAGGTGGTGCTGGGAAAAAAAAAATTAGGCCAGGCATGGTACCTCACACCTGGAAGGCCGAGGCAGGAGGATCACTTGAGCCCATGAGTTTGAGACCACTTGAGCCTAGGAGTTTGAGACTAGCCTGACCAACATGGCAAAAACCCATCTCTACAAAAAATACACAAATTAGCCAGGCCTGTTGGCACATGCCTGTAATCCCAGCTACTTGGGAGGCTGAGGCAGGAGAATCACTTGAACAAGGGAGGTAGAGGTTGTAGTGAACCAACCTTTCACTAATGCACTCCAGCCAGGACAACAGAGCAAGACTCTGTCTCAAAAATAAATAAATAGATACATAAAATTAAATTAAAAAGACTGAAAATACCAAGAATATAGAGCAACTAGAATGTTCAAACATTGTTGTGGGAATGTAAATTGATGAAAACACTTTGTAAAACTGCTTAGCAGTACCTACTAAAGCTAATCATACATCTATGTAACATAGCAATTCTCTTCACAGGTATTTATTTCAAGAGAATTAAGAGCATATATCCCTGAAAGACAGGTACACAAATATTCAGAGTAGCTTTATCTGTAATAGCTAAAAACTAGAAACAGCCTGGGCACGGTGGCTCACGCCTGTAATCCCAGCACTTTGGGGGCCTGAGGCAGGCAGATCACCTGAGGTCAGGAGTTCAAGACCAGCCTGACCAACGTGGAGAAACCCGGTCCCTACTAAAAATACAAAAGTAGCTGGGGGTGGTGGAACATGCTGTAATGCCGGCTACTTGGGAGGCTGAGGCAGGAGAATTACTTGAACCCAGAAGGTAGAGGTTGCAGTAAGATTGTGCCATTGCACTCCAGCCTGGGCAACAAAAGCGAAACTCTATCTCAAAAACAAAAACAATAAAACAAACAAAAAAACTAGAAACAACACAAATATCCATCAATAGGAGAATGGATAAATAATTTGTGGTATATTCATATAGTAAACTACTACAGAGCAAAACCAAAAACTAAACGAGAATGAATTACTGATTTACTCAGCAACATGGATAAATCTCATACACATTATGTTGATGAAAGAAACCAGACACTGTAGATTCCATTTATATGAAATTCAGGAACAGAACAGACAAAAACTACTCTGTGGTGATATATCAGGACAGTAATTATTGACAGACAAATATATTTTAATATGAAATAACCTCTGGGATACTGGAAATGTTCCAGATCTTGATCTAGGTGATAGTTACATGAATATAAGCATATGTAAAAATTCAGCTGAAACTGAACATTTTAGATTTTCCTATGTTCTGTATGTAAACTGCACCTCAATTTTTTAAAAAAGTGCCCCATATTGAATCTGCATTGTAGTAAACACAATGCAATAAAAATATCTTTATCATTAAAAAATGTTTTATTTTATTTTTGAAAAACATTTTATTTTTAAAATTCAAGACTGTCAAGGTTACTGCTTTCATCATCTAATACCTGGCAGATTGCATTGGGCCAGCTGGTTTGCCTACTACCTGTTCCTCCTACTCCCTGACAGGTCTTTGTTGCTCAGCACGTTTGATTTTACTAATATCCATGTTAACAGACTTCCTTGGCTCCCATGTGACTGTGCGATGCAGTACAGGCACCTCAGTGAAGCAAATAATGACTTTCCTAATGCACCCTCTGCCTTTCCAGATTCAGGGCGACCTCTCTCATACTCTATGCCTTTAATTCCTAGCAGCAGAGCCTCCTACATCCCTCTCTCACTTTTTTCAATTGTGAGACAAGGCCTCACTCTGTGCCCAAGCTGGAGTGCAGTGGCATCTCGCCTCCTGGGCTCAAGCAATCCTTCCCCCTCTGCCTCCAGAGTGGCTGGGACCATAGGGGCGCGCCAACCACGCTCTGCTAACTTTTGTATTTTTTGTAGAGACGGGGTATTGCCATTTTGCCCGGGCTGGTCTCGAACTCCTGGGCTCCAGCGATCCTCCTGCCTCGTCCTCCCAAAGTGCTGGGATTACACGCGTGAGCCACCGCGCCCGGCCCACATCTTTTCACCCTTGAACGAAGCAAGTGCCCTGTGCTTCCACGGCCTACCTGCTTCTTCCTCGGTCAAATTCCTACTCACAATTCACCATCCTGTTCTCAAGGATTGGCTCTCAAATGTCTGACGATGGTTCCCACGGCCCTCAGTTCCCATCGTCATAAACTGTGAGCTCAGCACATTCATTATATGAAAACTCTCTATAATTTATATTGTCCACTCTTGAGCCAAATGTTTCCGGAGAGCTAGCAGAATTTCTGTTCATCGTTAGATCCCTCTGCTGAACAAATGGGTGCTAACAGAATCACTTTGCTAAATAAATGGGAGCTAACAGGATTGAATATGAGTTCCATTTTTGTCCCAGAGTTCTAGTTTTCATACAAATATTGCTTCCCACTAAATTCTTCGCTGTAGAAGAACTCGGGGATGAAAGCGGATACAGACAAGCCAGTTTAAATAAGACATAAATGAGTGTTGTCTCTAGTTTGAGTTTCCTATTTTTTTAGACAGTCTCTTGCACTGTCCAATAGAATAGCCACCAATAATAAGGCTATTTAAATGTAAATTAGAAGTGAATAAAATTGAAAATTCAGTTATTCAGTCTCACTACCCACATTTCAAGTACTCAAAAGCCTCATGTGGCTAGTGGCTACCGTATTGAAGAGCGCAATGTGCAGTATTTCCATCATCACCAACAGTTTTATTGGGCAGCGCTGCTTTGGTTTTATTTTCCCTTCTTGTAACACTCTTCCACGCCGCTAGTACGCCACGTCCCCTATCACCATTATCATCGTCAGTTTGTCTGTAATTACTTGCATCTCTTAATAGACTGCGGGTTCTAAGACAGAAGGGACTGTGTGTCTCACTTCTGTTGTTCCAGTATTCAGCTTTGAAACCCACGCACACAGTAGGCGCTCAGTACACAGAATGGGAAGGACCTTCTAGAGACACCAGTCTCAAACCCTTCCCCATGCTGATCGGTCCTCTGTAAGTCTCCAGCCTTTTTCATTTTAAAGCATCTCCCTGAAGACGAGTGGGAAGAGCGGACCACCAGCTGATTTCAATTCTCCTGGCGGCCGGGGTGAGCTGCGGCGTCACACATTGCCAGGGCCCGCCCCTGTCCCGCCCCTGTCCCGCCCCCGCCCGGCTCGCGCCAAGGCCCCAGGCTGGCGCCGCCGCCATCCTGGCGCGTCACTGCGCAGGTGCGGACCGCGAGCTTCGGGTGTCTTGAGGCGCCGGGTTGCTGGCTCTCAGGAGCGCGGGGGTTTGAGGCCTGCTTTTGGCTCGCGCCAGCCGAGCACTACCTGAGGCACCGTGGCGCAGCAAGCCGAGCAAGCGGAGCAAGCCGAGCCGCCCCGCGCCCTGGGCAGTCTGGCCATGGAGAATCAGGTGTTGACGCCGCATGTCTACTGGGCTCAGCGACACCGCGAGCTGTATCTGCGCGTGGAGCTGAGTGATGTACAGGTAAAAGCCGGGTCCGGGCGGCGGGAAGCGCGCAGGATCGCGGCTCCGGGTACCCGCCAGGACCCCTGCCCCCTTCGTCCGTGTGCGCGCCGGCGAGCCTGCAGTGCGCCATCAAGATCCGCGACGCGATGCGTTCACGGCATGCTGGCGGTTGTCGAGGCTCACCCGCAGATCCCGGGCGGGGGGCACAACCCCCCGAGGGCTGCAGGTACCTTTGGATGCTCAGAGAGCTCGGCCCGGGCCTCTCAGGCTACTCCCGGCCTCTTCTTTGTTCGCAGTCTGCGGCCTTCATGGAGCCCAACCCGGCCCTGAATGCCTGGCCGTCGGGGTTCGAGTTGGCTGAGGCCCTTCGAGATGTGGGATGAGCTCGTTGGGTCAGGGGTGCAGTTGTGACATCGGTCTTCTGGACCGTGGCTAGACGTCTGCTACTGGCCTGCGAGGTACAGCCAGGCCCCGCGGACGTTCCCGACGCTGGGCACTGCAGGGGGTGGGGGAGGGGTGAAGGTGGGGTGGGGGCCACACCCACCTCACAACCGTTCAGTGATGGAAATTATTCTCATTACTTTTAATTTTGAAATTCACTAGAGCTCGCGGAAGTGATTTCCCCCTCTGTTGTGAAGGCTGTGAGCTCAGGTTTGCTGAGTTGCACGGAGAACTTAAAAATTTCTTAAGTTACATTAAGCATTTATAATTTGAGCTCCTTGACCCTCTATGTAAGGAAGCTGAAGGCACCTAATAGTGGAGACTCCAGGACCTGTGAATCCTCATGTCTCTGTCCAAACTAAAGATTCTGGTCTTTGGGAAACTGGTTTTCAGTCTGGAAGGTTCTTTTTTTTTTTTTTTTTGAGATGGAGTATTCCTCTTGTCGCCCAGGCAGTAGTGCAACGGGGTAATCTCAGCTCACTGCAACCTCCGCCTTCTGGGTTCAAGCGATTCTTCTGCCTCAGTTTCCTGAGTGGCTGGGATTACAGGCTCCAGGCCCAGCTGATTTTTGTATTTTTAGTAGAGATAGGTTTCACCATGTTGGCCAGGCTGGGTTTGACCTGACCTCAGGTGATCCACGCGCCTCAGCCTCCCAAAATTCTGGGATTACAGGCATGAGCCTCCACGCCCAGCCTCTGGAAAGTTCTTTCTGCAGTCATCCTTATTGGAAACTTCCCCTTGACATCTACGGCACTTTGTAACCTCTTTCACTCCATTTAACTTTCTCTGCTTCTGAAGCAGTCAAAGGTGCTTTCTGAGTGTCGACATGAATTTGGTGAATTTAATTTAATATTTGCTTCTGGAATATAAACTGTTTTCCTGTTGAAAGATGAAGACAGTAGTGACCAGAATGCCTTTAAATAGGCTGTGACATTGCATGGTGTACCGTTTAATGTGTTCATCCAGACTGAGATTATAATTTGGGATCAGAGTATGAATAAATGTTCTGTGCTGTTTCCTTCTCCTGCTCCAGGGTGCTTTAACAGAATAGGAAAAAACAAACAAAATGTTTCGTAGATGGGGATCAAAGTCCCCATCTAGAGAGGGTTCTGCCAGTAGTCAATAAAAAAGTACAGAACAGGTCAGGAGTGGTGGCTCACACCTGTAATCCCAGCACTTTGGGAGGCCAAGGTGGGAGGATTATCTGAGGTCGAGAGTTTGAGACCAGCCTGACCAACATGGAGAAGCCCCGTCTCTACTAAAAATACAAAAATTAGCTGGGCGTGGCGGTGCATGCCTGTAATTCCAGCTACTCAGGAGGCTGAGGCAGGAGAATCGTTTTAACCTGGGATGGGGAGGTTGCAGTGAGCAGAGATCATGTCATTGCACTCCAGCCTGGGCAACAGCAGTGAAACTCTGTCTCAAAAAAAGAAAAAAAAAAAAGTACAGAACATGTGTTATGACAATTTCTTTAATTATTTAGTTAAGCAGTATGTAGATCAAATTAAACTCAGGCCCTGTTTTCTCTAAATGTCTATCATGTGTAAGAATTAACTATTTTGAAATTTGTTTGAAGCCAAAAAGAGAAAAGGTGTTTTTAGGGGGGAATGGAATAATGATGGAAAGAAGTGGAAACTGGTTAAACAAATGAAAAAAATTCACCATACTTAATATTTTTGCTGAAAGATCCAAACTTCTTAGTTAAGAAGCATGAACACGTGATAATCATATGTATTTATTTAGAGATAGGTTCTTACTCTGTCACCCAGGCTGGAGTTCGGTGGCATGATCATAAATCATTGTAACCTCGACCTCCTGAGCTCGAGTGATCCTCCTGCCTTGGTTTCCCAAAATGTTGGGACTACAGGTGTGAGCCACTGCACCTGACCCATATTTATATATTTAGAAGTATGGAGGCATGTGTTTGAAATATATAATAGTTAAAAAATGTAAAGGAGAAAAAAATAAACTTTTCTTTTGGAGAGAGAAATACCTCTTTTTAAAAAATTTTAGGGCTGGGCACAGTGGCTTACACCTGTAATCCCAGCACTCTGGGAGGCCGAGGCATGTGGATTGCTTGAGGTAAGGAGTTTGAGACCAGCCTGGTCAACATGGTGAAACCCTGTCTCTACTAAAAATACAAAAATTAGCTAGGTGTGGTGGCAGATGCCTGTAGTCCCAGCTACTCTGGAGGCTGAGGCAGGAGAATCCCTTGAACCTGTGAGGCAGAGGTTTCAGTGAGCCGAGATCAAACCCTTGCATTCCAGACTGAGCAACAGAGCAAGAGTCCATCTTAAAAAAAAAAAAAAAAAAGTAGCTATCTAAAAAATTTTGGGGAAAAATAAATCATTTTTTCCCCTTTATTTTTTTATTTTTTTATTTTTCTGGGGTTCCACATATGTAGTTTTGAGGCACCCATATTTCGACTATTATTAGTTTAAAAGTAACATGTTACTAACATTCATGAAATAAATCCTCTAATACGTGTCAGGTAGTACAGATTTACAAAGATGAGTCAGACCCAGCTTTTCAAGGACATGCTATCTAGAAGGAGGCATATCATATACAACAAAAAGGTTTGTTTAAGAATATGTTTATTGGTAGAATTGGAGTTGGATGTTGAACCAGGTACCTGGTGTTAAACGAATTTGTTACCTTTCTTTCATTTAGATAGCAGTGAATTCCAGAAATGAGAATTATTTTTGTCAAACTAAGACTGGGAGAACATTCTAGAAAGAGAAAGGCATATACTTTTAGACACTTGTAATCTCTGACTAAAGGCATGTCAGTGCCCAAAGACCACTAGGAACACACCTGTAGTAAAACAAGTTGGGTTTATTACTCATTGCGTCAAGAGAGAGCACAGTCCATGGGGAACCCTGGGGTGTTTCATTAGGAGGCTGTTAGAACTGATTATAGGATTTGGGTGTTGGTGATTAGGGGAGGGGAGGGTTAAGGAGGTTGGGTTTCACTTCAGGTAAGATCCTGTAAGAAAATATGAGAGTTTTGTGTTTGAGTATCTGAATCAATCTTATCTGTAGGGAAGGGAGACTAGTACAAGAACAAACTTATAATTGCCAGAGGAGTAGCAGTCACTCAATTTGGCCAGAGGGTGTTTGGTATTTCATGGGTGGCATAGTCACTATGTATTTGTCTGTGCTTAAAACAAAATTGTGACATGGCCTTTGTCTCGTTTTATGAGGATTTCAGAGTAACCTTGTCTGAGGTTGGTATTCTGTAAGATAGTTTAGGTCCCATAGGAGAATAACATGGCCTGGCTATGAGTGCTATGCTTGCTTCTGAATGTCAGTGGCTGCTGTTTTTTTTTTTTTTTTCATCTTTCTCAGCTGATTGCTCTATGCAGGGTCTGTTGAAACCAGTGATTATACATGTGCAGATTTGTTATTTAAAAAAGAAAAAGAAACCAGTCGTTCTGGCTCTGGATGAAGCACTTCATTTATTTGTTCAGTAAAAATCATTTATGGAGTTCCTACTCTTGTCTATCATTAAGCTAGGTGTGGGGTTCTTGGACAGCACTTTAACCCTGCTTTCTGTAGCATGTCCTACAACTTATGTGTGAGTTTTAAAGTGTTAAGTTCCAGTTTGGAGGCATTGGCTCTGTCTCCCTCCTTCCTGACATAGGGAGCTGTCGAGTCGTCACATCTCTAATCTGTCTTTGGAGCTGCAGGGCTAGTGACTATGAGAGAACATGGCTGATATGAGGAGAAATGGTGGTGGCATTGTCTGTGCCTGAGGTGAACAGCAGCAAAGAGGCCAGCTAAGGCAGGGTTACTTTTAAAATAGAATTTACTTTCAAGATGAACATAATGAACATGTTTGTCCCAATAAATGTATTTGTTAAAGCATTGGTTTATTTACAAGGTGCTTGTTTGTTTTGGGTGTTGTAAACAGAGTGTGTAGCTGTGTTTGAAAGCTGTTTAAAAGATATTGTTTCTGTCCTTACTGAATGGAGTCTGGTGGAAAGAGTGCTAACTGAATACATGAGATTGGGTCTGTGTTCTTAGATTTACTCTCTGGTGACCATGATTCCCTTAACCTTTATGAACCTCAGGTTCTTCATCCAGGCAGGTATGAATAGTGGTGCCTAACTCATAGGACCATTTTGAGGTCTGAATTGGAAAATGGATTTGAAAGTGCTTTGCAAATTCTAGTGTGCAGTTCAATTGAGTGATTATGATGATTGTGATATTAAGCCTTAGATGAGAGGGATGGACACAGAGTAATGGAATAATAGAGTCTATTAGCAGACCTATTCATATATGAAAAATTATGGTCTCACAAGAGGTGATCTTACAAATTAATGAGGAAAGAATGAGCCATTCAGGAAATTGTACTGAGACAATTGGTAATCCAAATGGCAAAAAGAAAATAAGATCCTGCTTTATGCCATACACAAAAATCAATTTTAGGTGGATTAATGACCTAAATGCATAAAGCAAAACTACTAAAAAGAAATACAGGAGACTATCTTTTTTTTTTCTTTTGAGACGGAGTCTTGCTCTGTCACCAGGCTGGAATGCAGTGGTGCAATCTCACCTCACTGCAACTTCCACTTCTCGAGTTCAAGCGATTCTCCTGCCTCAGTCTCCCGAGTAGCTGGGATTACAGGCATGCGCCACCACACCCAGCTAATTTTTGTATTTTTAGTAGAGACAGGGTTTCATCATGTTGGCCAGGATGTTCTCTATCTCTTGACTTCGTGATCCGCCCGCCTCTGCCTCCCAAAGTGCTGGGATTATAGACGTGAGCCACCGCACCTGGCCAGGTGACTATAATATTGGAAAGGGGTAGAATGTCTTAAGCAAGATGCGCAAAACACAAACCCTAAAGACAAAGATTGACACATTTAAGACAAGCTTGAAGAAGGCATTTGCTGTGCATATCACTGAGAGATGACCAATATCATGAATATTTAAAGAACACCTACAGACCAATAAGAAAAAGACATATTACCCAATAGAAAAAGGGGCAGATAATATAAACATTTCAGAGTAAAAAGAAACAGGAATGGCCAATAAGTCTGAAAAGATGCTTAACCTCAATTATGATCCAGGACATGTACAGGCATACCTTGTTTTATTGTGCTTTACTTTATTGTGCTTTGCAGATAATGCAGTTTTGACAAATTGAAGGATTGAGGCAACAAAGCCTGTTGGCGTCATTTTTCCAACAGCATGTGCTCACTTTGTGTCTCTGTGTTATATTTTGGTTAATTCTTGGAATAGTTCAGATTTTTTCATTATTAAATCTGTTCTGCTGATCTGTGATCAGTGATCTTTGTTGTTACCTTTTTTTTTTTTTTTTTTTTTTGAAACAGGGTCTTGCTCTGTTGCCCAGGTTGGAGTGCAGCAGTGTGATCATAGCTCACTGTAGCCTTGAACTCCTGGGCTTGAGCAATCCTCCTGCCTCAGCCTCCCAAGTAGGACTACAGGTACCTGCCTAGCTAATTTTTAATTTTTAAAATTTTTTAGAGGTGGGGTCTCATTATGTCAGCCAGGCTAGTCTTGAACTCCTGGGCTCAACCAATCCTTTTGGCTTGGCCTCCCAGATCCCTGAGATTACAGGCTTGAGCCGCTGTGCCTAGCCTTGATGTTACTATTGTGATTGTTTGTTTTTTTTAAATTATTTATTTATTTATTTTTGAGACAGAGTCTCACTCTGTCACCCAGGCTGGAGGGCAGTGGTATGATCTTGGCCCGCTGCAACCTCCACCTTCCAGTCTCAAGTGGTCCTTCTACCTCAACTTCCTGAGTAGCTGGGACTACAGGCGTGTGCCACTGTGCCCAGCTAGTTTTTGTATTTTTTGTAGAGACGAGGTTTTGCCATGTTGTCCAGGCTGGTCTTGAGCTCCTACGCTCAAGTGATCTGCCCACCTTGGCCTTCCAAAGTGCTGGGATTACAGACATGAACCACTGTGCCTGCCAATATTGTGATTCTTTTGTGGCAAAATGAAATGCACCTATATAAGACAGTGAACTTGATACATGTGTATGTTCTGACTGCTCTCACTGGCCATTCCTCCATCTCTTCTTGGGCCTCGCTCTCCTCTAAGACACAACAATATTGAAATTAGGCCAGTTAATAACCCGACAATGGGGTCTGGGGTGATAGCTCACTCCTGTATTTCCAGCACTTTGGGAGGCCATGGCAGGTGGATAACTTGAGGTCAGGAGACCAGCCTGGCCAACATGGTGAAACCCCATCTCTACTTAAAAAAAAAAACACACAAAACTAGCCAGGTGTGGTGGATGCTACTAATCCCAACTACTCAGGAGGCTGAGGCAAGAGAATCGCTTGAACCCGGGAGGCTGAGGTTGCAGTGAGCTGAGATTGGCCACTGCACTCCAGCCTGCGTGGCGGAGTGAGACTGTCTCAAAAACAAAACAAAACAAAAAACCCTACAATGGCTTCTAAGTATTAAACTGAAGAGTTGCACATGTCTCACTTTAAATCAAAAGCTAGATAGAAATCATTAAGCTTAGTGAGGAAGGCATGTCAAAACGGAGACAGGCTGAAAGCTAGGCCTTTGCATCAAACAGCCAAGTTTGAAAGCAAAGAAAAAGTTCTTGAAGGAAATTAAAAGTGCGACTCCAGTGAATACACATATGATAAGAAAGCAAAATAACCATATTGCTGATATGGAGAAAGTTTGAGTGGTCTGGAGAGAATATAAATCAGCCACAACATTCTCTTAAGCCAAAGCTTAATCCAGAACAAGGCGCCAACTCAATTCTCTGAAGGCTGAGAGGTGAGGAAGCTGCAGAAGAGAAATTTGAAGCTAGCAGAAGTTGATGCATGAGGCTTAAGAAAAGGCTCCCTAAGATAAAAGTGCAAAGTAAAGCTGCAAGTGCTGATGTAGAAGCTGCAGCAAGATATCCAGAAGATCTAGCTAAGATCCTTGATGAAAGCTGTACTCAACAACAGATCTTCAGTGTATAGACAAAACAGCCTTCTATTGGAAGAAGATGCCATGTAGGACTTTTATAGTTAGAAGATGTCGGTGCCCGGGCTCAAAGCTTCAAAGGGCAGGCTGACTCTCTTGTTAGGGGCTAATGCAGCTGGTGGCTTGAAGTTGAAGCCAGTGCTCCTTTACCATTCTGAAAATCCTAGGGCCCTCAAGAATTATGCTAAGTCGGCCAGGCATGGTGGCTCACGCCTCTATTCCCAGCACTTTGGGAGGCTGAGGCAGGTGGATTAGCTGAGGTCAGGAGTTCAAGACCAGCCTGGCCAACATGGCGAACCTCATCTCTACTAAAAAATATAAAAAATTAGCTGGGTGTGGTGGCAGGCACCTGTAATCTCAGCTACTTGGGAGGCTGAGGCAGAAGAATCGCTTGAATTTGGGAGGCAGAGATTGCAGTGAGCCGAGATTGCACCATTGCACTCCAGCCTGGGCAACAGAGTAAGACTGTCTCCAAAAAAAAAAAAAAAAGAATTATGCTAAATCTACTTTGCGTATGCTCTGTAAAGGGGATAACGACTCCTGGATGACAGCATATTTGTTTACAGAATAGTTTACTGAATATTTTAAGCGCACTGTTAAGACCAACTGCTCAGAAAAAATATATATATTCCTTTCAAAATATTACTGCTCATTGACAGTGCACCTAGTCACCCAATAGTGCTGATGGAAATATTGAGGAAATTAATGTTGTTTTTGTGCCTGCTAACATAATATTCCTTCTGCAGCTCATGGATCAAGGAGTAATTTTTCAGGTCTTATTTAGAAAATACTTTTTGAAAGGGTAAAACTGTTGTAGGTAGTGATTCCTGTTATGGACCTGGGCAAAGTCAATTGAAAACCTGGAAAGGATTCACCATTCTAGATATCATTAAGAACATTTGTAATTCATAGGAAGAGGTCAAAATAAAAAATGAACAGGAGTTTGGAAGAAGTGGAATCCAACCCTCAAGGATGATTTTGAGGGATTCAAGACTTCAGTGGAGGTAGTAACTGCAGGTGTGGTGGAAATAGCAAGAGAACTAGACTTAGAAGTGGAGCCTGAAGGTGTGACTGAATTGCCGCAATCTCATGATCAAACTTGAAGGGAGTTGCTTCTTATGGATGAACAAAGAAAGTGGTTTCCTGAGATGGAATCTATTTCTGATAAAGATGCCATGAACACTGTTGAACTGACAACAAAGGATTTATACTATTTCTTTATAAACTTAGTTATAAAGTGTGGCAGGGGTTGAGAGGATACTCTGATTTTAAAGAAAGTTCTGCTCTGGGTAAAACAGTATCAAACAGCATTGCATGCTGCAAAGAAATCTTTCATGAAAGGAAGACTCAGTCAATGAGACAAACTTCATTATTGTCCTCCTTTAAGAAATTGCGACCAGGCGTGGTGGCTTACGCCTTTAATCCCAGCACTTTGGGAGGCCGAGACGGGTGGATCACAAGGTCAGGAGATCGAGACCATCCTGGCTAACATGGTGAAACCCTGTCTATAATTAAAAAAAAAAAAAAAAAAATTTATATATATATATATATATATATATATATATATATATATATAAATATAAATTAGCCAGGCATGGTGGCACATGCCTGTAGTCCCAGCTACTCAGGAGGCTGAGGCAGGAGAATCGCTTGAACCTGGGAGGCAGAGGTTGCAGTAAGCCAAGATCGTGCCATTGCACTCCAGCCTGGGTGACAGAGCGAGACTCCGTCTCAAAAAAAAAAAATTGCCATAGCCACCCCGGCCTTCAGCAGTCACCACCTGGATCAGTCCATCCACAGCCATCAACATCGAGGCAGGATCTGTCATCAGCAAAAGGATTCCAACTCTCTGAAAGCTCACATGATCATTAGCATTTTTTAGCAATGAAATATTTTAAAGTTAAGGTATGTATACTGTTTTTTAGAATAATATTGCATACTCAATAGACTACAGTATAATGTAAACATAGCATTTATATGTACTAGGAAATGAAAACATTTGTGTGACTCACTTTATTGTGGTATAAGCTTTATTGTGGTGATCTGGAACAGAACCTGCAATAGCTCCAAGGTATGCCTGTACATTACAATGATAGGATACTGTTTTCTCACATTAGATTGGGAAAAATGAAAAAGTGTGACATGACCAACTATTTGTGAGAATGTTCAGTGACAGGACTTTTTTTTGCAGGGGGGGGATGGAGTCTCCCTCTGTCATCCAGACTGCAGTGCAGTGGCTCGATCTTAGCTCACTGCAACCTTCGCCTCCCAGGCTCAAGTGATCCTCCTGCCTCAGCCTCCCAAATATCTGGGACTACAGGTGCCTGCCACCACACCCGGCTAATTTTTGTATTTTTAGTAGAGACGGAGTTTCACCATGTTGGCCAGGCTGATCTCAAATGCCTGACCTCAAGTAATTTGCCTGCCTTGGCCTCCCAAAGTGTTGGGATTATAGGCGTGAGCCACGGTGCCCGGCCAGACAGTTTTTATGTAGTTGGTGGAAGTTCTAATTGGTACAACTGATTTGGAGAACAGTTTGGCACTATCTTGTCAAGCTGAAGACGTGTCTTTATGACTTGGAAGGTTTGCTTTTTAGAGAAGCTCTTACACACATGCAGGTGGAGGTAGAATGTTCATTGCAGCAAAGAATTGAAAACAGCCTCAATTTTTGTCAGCTGGAAAGTGAAGAAATTGTGGTATATTTATACAATGGCATACTGTACAACAGCTACAATGAATGAAACAGAACTATCTTTATAGAATTAAAGCTTATAAATACAATATCAAGGCCGGGCGCGGTGGCTCACGCCTATAGTCCCAGCACTTTGGAAGGCCAAGGCGGGGGATCACGAGGTCAAGAGATCGAGACCATCCTGGTCAACATGGTGAAACCCTGTCTCTACTAAAAATACAAAAATTAGCTGGGCATGGTGGCATGTGCCTGTAGTCCCAGCTACTCGGGAGGCTGAGGCAGGAGAATTGCTTGAACCCAGGAAGCGGAGGTTGCAGTGAGCTGAGATCGCGCCATTGCACTCCAGCCTGGGTAACAAGAGCGAAACTCTGTCTCAAAAAAAAAAAAGAAAGAAATACAATATCAAATAAAAAGCAAGTTGAAGAATGATATAGGCAGTATGAAATTATTTATGTGACATGTAAAATCATTCTGTATATTGTTGTGAATGCCCAACATGTTGTAAGTGAATAAAGAAATAAAGTGGAAATGACAAACTCCAATCCTAGAATAGTGGTTACCTGCGAAGATGGGTGTGTTTGAGTGAGAGAGGGCATTGGGATCGAATAATTGTATAATGTATCCGTATCTGTTTTATTTATTTTTTTAAAAATGGAGGCAAATAAAGCAAAATGCTAACAGATGTTAGATATAGTGGTGTTTGCTATTATTTTCTGTTTGTCTGATTGCTTGAAATATTTCATAATAGAAATCAGTAAGTCTAAGCTGTTTATTACGACAGCACAAAAGTACTTAGAAAGCAGTAAGTTAAATAATCTGGTAACTATTGACCACAATGGTCCAGGCACAGTGCTAAGTACTAGATATTCAGTAGTGAGCAATACATATAAAGGGACTACCTTCAGATTGAGGGAGACAGACAATAGATATGTTAATAAATAATTACCTAGATTAAGTTCTGTGAGGGAAATAAAGAGGGTGATGAAATAGAGAATAATCAGTAGAGGCTATTTTAAATACAGTGGTCAGGGAAGTCTTCATTGAAGAGGTGACATTCTAGCTAGGTGAAACTTGAAAGATAAAACGAATTGTACAGAAAGCTGGGACAAGAACATACTAACAAGTCCACAGACCTAAAGGCAAGCAAAGGCTTAGTGAGGTTCCAGGAGCAGAAAGCATATTAGTATGTTTGGAGTGTAGTGAGGAATAAGAAGGAGATGGGGATGGAAGGGTTTGCAAAATGTAGGTCATGTAGAGCCTTGTTGCCATGGTAAGGAGCTTGGGTTTTATTGTAAGAGCAATGGGAAACTATTAAAGAGTTTTAAGTGGAGAGGTGACTTTGTGGGATTTGTGTTTCAAAAAAGATTATTCTGGCTGCTATATGAATTATAAAGGGGCAAAAGTGAAATCTAGAAAACCATTTAGGGAGACTGTTATAGTAGTATGGGTGAGAGATGAGGCGGCTCAGTCTAGGGATGTGGAGGTGGAGAGCTGTGGACACATTTGAGTTGTATTTGGCGAGAACCTTTAGGCCTTGATGGACTTGTTGGAGAGGAAGAGAAAAGAATTAATGACTAGTCTTACGATCTTGGCTTAAGCACAGAGTAGATGACAGTACAGTTTACTGAAATGATTAAGACTGGAGAAGAGGTTTAGGGGCCAAAATCAAGAGTCCCCTTTTGGATATATTAGTTTGAGAGTCTTGTTTTAAACAATTTCCATGTGAAAATGTGAACTAGTAATATAACTATGCAAATACAGAGTTCAGGGCAATAGTCTGGGTGAAAACAGAATTTTATGATATCTTAGACTTGATTGCAAAATGCACCACTATTTTATTTTTTTCCCATCATGATAATGAGGGGAAAAATGCTGCTGATTATACTGTGATACAAGCTTTCTTATTACTTCGAGTATTTTTTATTTATTGAAAGAGCTCTTCGAAAGTTTATTTAAACTGTTAATGCCATTCAGCCAAAGATCACCAGAACACACCTGGTAGTTAAACAAGTTGAGTTTATCACTTGTTCCAGTGAGGGAGAACACACACCATAGGGAAATATGTGGTATCTCAGTAAGAGGGTATCAAAAAAGAACTTGTTTTATAGGATTTGGGCTTTTGTTGGGTGATGGCGGGGGTATCTAAGGAAGTGGGGTCTGCTATAGATTGGATGTTGCCAGAAAGCAGGGACAGTTCTATGATTTGGTATTTTGTAGATGGCATAGTGACCTGTCATTAGACAAATTTATGCAATAGTCTTGTTTTGTTTCATTTTACCATGGTCTCCTAGTAACCTGAAGTTGGTTGGTATTCTTTGAAATTGTTTATGTCCCCAAAATGGGGAATTAGAAGATGATACAAACTGACACAAACACAAAATTGAGTATTATATAGCTATAACAAAGAGTAAGATCTTTATGAACTGATAAGGATTTATTTAGATGAAAAAAAAAGCAAGATGTATAAGAATGTATACTGTATGCTACTTTTGTATAGAAAGAAGGGAAAATAAGAATATCTGTTTTAGATGTTTGAGACAGGATCTCACTCTGTGACCCAGGCTGAAGTGCAATGGCATGATCCTGGCTCACTGCAGCTTTGACTTCCTGGGCCGAAGCGATCCTCCTACCTTAGTCTTCCAAGTAGCTGAGACTATAGGCACATGCCACCATGCCAGGCTAATTTTTGTATTTTTTGTAGAGACAGAGTTTCACCATGTTGCCCAGCTTGGTTTCGAACTCCTGAGCTCAAGCGATCTACCCGCCTTGGTCTCCCAAAGTGCTCAGATTTCAGGCAAAACTCTCTGTGCCTGGATGAAAATAAGAATATCTGAATATATTTGCTAATTTTTGCAACACACACATGCATATACAGAGAATAGATAAACCAGAAATGAATGAAATGGTTACTGGTAAGTGGGGAGTAGGAATGTGTAGAGGAGAATGGATATGGGAGCAAGATTTTTGAGGAAATCATTTTATAAAGTTTGACTTTTGAACAATGGGAATGTTTTACGTATTCAAAGATAAAATTGTATTAAAAAAGAATAAAAAAATCAAATCTCGAAATTATATAAACAGAATCAAGAGCACCTAACTGTATATCAAATTGATGACAAAATCATACAGATAAATTGATCAATACAAACAACATTTGAACACAGTACCCTGGTTCTTTAGTAGATAATGTCCTTTTAAAGAATCAACCCTCCCCGCTTTTAGTGGGTCATATTCCAAGGACAAAAAGAACTGCAATTAAATGTTACACTTAGAAGGGGTTTTTCCCCTTTCCTTTTCTTTTAAATTGAATACAAATTTTCTTTTTTTCTTATTAACAAGGAAACATCTGCAAGTAATTAGTAGGTTTATTGTTGGTTAAAAAAGTTGATATTCTAATTCTGAAATTTTTTGGAATAAAACAAATATATAAATGTATTAATGTTATTAGGAATATTTTCACTATAAGAGATATAAATGTTAAATAACAAGGTAAGGAAATGCCTTGTAATAGCTTGAATTGGAAATTTCGCTATGATATCATGGTTTTTTAAATTCCTAGCTAGTCCACTGAACGATGAATATTGACTATACCTCAGTGTGCTTAGATTATGGCTTCTAAATTACCATTTCCAACCAAAAGAACTATGTCTCCTTGAAGAAATGGCCAATTATTCCAAATCTGTGCCAGAGAAAGAACAAAATATCCTCAAGGATACACGGTCATGTCAGAATAATACAGGAGCTGGTTTGAAGGGATTGCTACTGGCCAAGTTGGTGACAATTTGAACATCAAAAAGAGTAATAATGGCTATGGAATATGGCTGAGTGGATCACAAAAGAAAACCTGTGAGTCCATAGTGATAGTCAAAAACAAATACAGACCAGAGAGGGTGCAGGCTGGAGGAGGGGGCTGGAGGTTTTTGCAAAGGCACCACAAGGGATCTAGAGCTGTTTAGTATCTTGACTGTGACAGTAGGTAGATGAACCTATACATGTGATCAAATTGTATAGAACTTAGCACACAGATGCACACACACATTCCTGCAAGCAAATGCAAGTAAAACTGGGAAATCTGAATAAGGTAGGTGGATTGTGTCAATGTCAGTATCCTGATTTTTGATATTATACTATAGTTTTGTAAAACGCTACCATTGGGGGAAACTAGGCAGTGTACAAGAAATCTCTTAGTACTATTTCTTTTTAAATTTTTTTTATTTTTGTGGGTACATAGTAGGTGTATATATTTATTTCTTGGAGCTGCATGTGAATCTATAATTATCTCAGTAAAAATTTCAATTAAAAAAAGAGAGGGAGAGAAGAGAAAAAGGGAAAACTCTTTCTTACAGAAGAATGCCAACTAGAAAATGAAAAAGGAATGACTGAATTAGAAAATTATAATTTTGCCGGGAGTGGTGGCTCATACCTGTAATCCCAGCACTTTGGGAGGCCAAGGCGGGTGGATCACCTGAGGTCAGGAGTTCGAGACCAACCTGACCAACATGGAGAAACCCTGTTTCTACTAAAAATACTAAATTAGTTGAGTGTGGTGGCACATTCCTGTAATCCTAGCTACTTGGGAGGCTGAGGCAGGAGAATCACTTGAACCTGGAAGGCAGAGGTTGCAGTGAGCAGAGATCACGCCATTGCACTCCGGCCTGGGCAACAAGAGCAAAACTCTGTCTCAAACAGAAAAAAAAAAAAGAAAATTATAATTTTGTAACCTCCAGTGTGAAAATGCCTCGGGTAAGGATTAACAGTGGTTGACTGTACCATTGGATGAAAGAATGTTGTGAGGGAATGGCAAATCACATTATTAGATAACTTGCTGATTACAAAAGGAAACACTACAGTAGAACGTTCTGGCAGTCACCTTCTCAATTTAATGATCAAATTTATTGTCACCATCTAACATAATGATGCCATAAATATGAAATGTTTTTGTCAAAAATGGTTAATATGAAGGAATGGCCAGACTATGATATATTTTACAAGACAACTGGCATGGGTTAATAAACAAATAAAAGTGTAAGTCTGTATTAAATAAAAATAGGCATGACAAGAGGAATAGATGAACCTGGATTGGATCCTGGATTTTTTTTAAAAAGTATGAATGTAGTGGCTTCAGGATAACCACTTCAAGAGTGCCATCAAAACTCGCAGTTTATTTCTTCTTTCCCTGAATCTGGGCAGGCCCTGTGGCAGCTTAGTGAATAGAATGCTGGAGAATGATGCTGTGACCAGTTCCAGGCTTACTCTTTGTAAGAGGACTGCCAGCTTCGTCTTCTCTCTTGGAGCACTTGCTCTTGAGATGTTCCCTCAGAACTGAGCAGCCCTGCTGTGAGAGACCCAAGCCACATGGAGTGGCCACATACAGTTATTCTGGTCAGCAGTTTTAGGTAAATTCTCAAATGACAACCAACAACAGTTATGAACTAAGTGAGCGACCCATCTTGAATGTTCCAGCCCAATAAACTATAACCCTAGCCAACATTACGTGGAATAGAATTATATAGCTGAGCCCAGTCAACCTGTAAAATCATGTAAGATAATAAAATAGTTGTTTTAAGTCAAGTTTTGGAGTGGTTTCTTGCATTACAATAAATAATCAAAACAGTTGAACATCTTTAAGACAATTGTTTATGTGGATTTCTTATTAGATAAAATGGAGTTATTGTTCTTAGGTATTAGAAAGCATTGGTAATTATGCAAGATAATATAATTTCTTAGGAGGGGAAATATTCAGAGGTAAAGTATGATGTCTGCAGCTCATTTTGAAATGATTCACAAAAAAAGGGTGCATATAAAAAGCAAATGTTGGAGAGCTTTCATTATATTTTGTAGAATGGAGGCTATCCCTACCCGAAAAAAAAAATATGACATTTAGCAATCAATTGGTAAAAGGCATGTGAGTTTTCATTATACTATTTTTTTTCTTTTTTACTTGAGACAGGGTCTTGCTCTGTTGCCCAGGCTGGAGTTCAGGCTGGCCCCAAAGTCCTGGTGTCAAGTGATATGCCTGCTTTGGCCTTCCAAAGTGCTGGGATTACAGGTGTGAGCCACCACATCTGGCTCATTTTTTTCAATTTTTTTTTTTTTTTTGAGATGGGAGTCTCGCTCTGTCACCATCTGGAATGTAGTGGCGTGATCTTGGCTCACTGCAACCTCCCTGCCTCCCGGGTTCAAGCAATTCTTCTGCCTCAGCCTCCCGAGGAGCTGAGACTACAGGCGTGTGCCACTACACCCAGCTAATTTTTTGTATTTTTAGTAGAGTCGGTGTTTCACCATGTTAGCCAGGATGGTCTCAATCTGACCTCATGATCTGCCTGCCTCGGCCTCCCATAGTGTTAGGATTATAGGCATGAGCCACTGCACCTGGCTTTTTCCATTTTTTTTGTAGATTTAAAAGTTTTCAAAATAAAACATTGGGGTGAAGAGGATCACATAAAAATACACACAGTTTTGGGGGTTCCCAGCACCCACTAGTGTGCTTAGTGATTTGCTAGAAGGATTCATTCATGGGACTTAGTATATAATTGTACTTATGACTAAGGACAGTTGAAGAATACAGGACAGGATCAGCAAAGGAAAAAAAGCACAAGTGGAGTCTTGAGAAATTCACATATAAGCCTCTTTATCACTCTTCCTCCTGTGAGGGGGTATACTTGAGCATGCTCTTTGTAGTTCACCAGAGATTCTGAAGATGGGATGAATTGATTTTAGTTCACTAAACAGTTACTGAGGCATTAGGTATATAGAGGTGAATAAGACCCATTCCCTGCCATCAAAGAACTCAGGTCAAGAGGGGCAGTTAAACAATCCCAATGATTATGGAACAATGTGATAAGTATTATAGTAAAGTTGAATGCAAAGTAGGAAGGAAGCTGTTGATTCTGATGTTAGGGGTGAGGCGGAGGGAAGAGGAATTAACATTTGTCCTGAACTTTGAAAGAGAATTAGTGTTCACCAGGCATGGAAATTTAGATGGACACTCTAGTCAGAGGAAGAAAAGCAACCGGAATATAAATTCTTACTAGTTGCCAGGCTCTGTGTGTGCTGTGATAATTTAATCCTTATAACAGACCTGTGATAGAAGTGATTTTATTGTTATTTTTAAAATGATGGCTGGGCACGGTGGCTCATGCCTGTAATCCCAGCGGTTTGGTAGCCTGAGGTGGAGGATTGCATGAGCCCAGCAGTTCGGGACCAGCCTGGGCAACATTAAGGAGACTGTCTCTACAAAAAATTTAAAAAATATATTAGCCAGGCATGGTGATGTGGACCTATAGTCCCAGCTACTTGAGAGGGTGAAGTAGAAGAATCCTTGAGCCTGGGAGGTAGAGGATGCAGTGAGCCGAGATCGCACCACTGCACTCCAGCCAGGGTGACAAAGGGAGATTCTGTCTCCAAAAAAAAAAAAAAATTGACAGTTGCTGTGGATTTGAAAGTTTTCCTATTCCCTTTTCCTTATTGACTTCTTTTTTTGAGATAGGGTCTTACTCTGTCACCCAGGCTGGAATGCAGTGATACAATAATAGCTCACTGCAGCTTTGATCTCCTGGGCTCAAGTGATCCTCCCAGCTTAGCCTCCCAAGTAGTTGGTACCACAGGCATGCACCACTACACCTGGCTAATTTTTTTTTATTTTTGTAGAGATGGGGGTCGATGTTGCCCAGGCTGATCTTGAACTCGTAGGCTCAAGCAATCCTCCTGTTTAGGCCTCCTGAAGTGTTGGGACTATAGGCATGAGCCACCTTGCCGAGCCACTCTCTTTCTCTTTTTATTTTTTAAGAGAATTAGAGACGGGGTCTGGCTACTTGCTATGTTCCCCTAGCTGCATTCAAACCCCTGGGTTCAAGTGATCCTCCCACTTCAGCCTCCCGAGTAGCTGGAACTATAGGTGCATGGCACAATGCCTGGCTATTCACTCCTCTTTTCATAAGCAAAGGCACAGTTCCTTTTCTAGTAAGAGATGGGCTAGGTTGTGTAGATCGAGCTTTCTATTAAAAATAACTAAAAGTGTTGAATAAAAATGTCTTAAAAACATTGAAAAGTTAACAAGGTAGAAATGAAATTGGGGGCCGGGCACGGTGGTTCACGCCTGTAATCCCAGCAATTTGGGAGGCTGAGGTGGGTGGATCACCTGAGGTATGGAGTTGGAGACCAGTCTGGCCAACATGACAAAACCCTGTGTCTACTAAAAATATAAAAATTAGTCAGGCGTGGTGGCGCACGCCTGTAATCCCAGCTACTGGAGAGGCTGAATCAGAATTGCTTGAACCCGGGAGGTGGAGGTTGCATGAACCGAAGCTGAGCCACTGCACTCCAGCCTGGGTGACTTTTTTTAAAAAAAGAAAGAAAGTATTAAACAAGTTCATATCAGATAAAATGGACACATTTCAAGAAATAAAGATAGTTTCTATAAAAGAGATAGAAAACCTGGATAGCCCAGTCACCATTAAATAAATAGTCAGAAATCTTCCCACAGGGAAACTTGCAGGTCTAACTGGCTTCACCTGGAAGTTCTACCAAACATTTAAAGAAGTAATTGCAGTTAATAATTATTTGTTATTTGTTGCAATCTAACAAATGCTTAAAGCAACAATAATCATTTATTGTCTCTCACAGTTTCTGTGGGTTAGGACTTCAGGAGGGGCTCTGTTGGGTTGTTCTGGCTTGGAATCTCATGAGGTTGTGGTCAGATGACTGCTGTAGTTGAGGAGCCCAGAAAGCTAAGCCTGCAGGAGAAGAAAAACAAACAGCATGACACTGAGAACAAGCTGCCTCTTGCTTATTAACCGGGAGCTGGAAGTGGGAGGTGGGTTGTTTCTCATCCACTGAAAAAAATGTGAAGTAGTTTCACTTTAAATTATGCTGCCAAATTGAAGGTATGTAGCAACTTCTGGGAATCAGTGAGCAGTTGGAGAATTTTGACCTCTTCTGAGTCTTGTTTCCTTTGTGGGTTAAGAGACTCTGGAGCCTGAGCTGAGTTAGAACCACAGGCACAGCATGTTTCATTTTCATTCACCACCTGCAATCCTCTGCCCATTGAATGAATTTATTGTTCAGGTTGCAGTACAGGTCTCACCTTTGGTGGAGCTTTTCCCCACCACTCTATTCCCATTGTGCTCTCTCTCTTAACTCTGCTAACACTTACTGCCTTTAACCACCCTTTCAATCTTGACCATATATTTCTTGATAACTATTTGATATCTTCTCACAAAAAGTGCCTCATCTGTCCCACTGGAGATCTGTGTATTCCTCTGTCATATCTCACATAGCACCTTGCATGACTGGCCATTTTCAGAATGGACTGATGCAGTAGTTGATTGTTTGGATAGTTAGAGCAGGTTAGGGTCCTTCTTGCAGGAGTCTGCAATCTTAGGTACAGACAGACATAGAGGAAGCCTACACAGATGTGAATAAATGACTAAATATATTTCTGGGGGAGGCACAGAGTAGGAAGTTGACTACTCATGGGAGAAGGATGAGGGGAAGAAGCCCCTGGTTTAATCTCATTTTTTCTTCTTCATTAAAATGCCTTGTTGCATTCTTGGTCTCTTCACAGAACCCTGCCATCAGCATCACTGAAAATGTGCTGCATTTCAAAGGTCAGTATCCCAGCAAATGCTCCCATCTCTATACACAGCTAAAGAGGTGTGGTGGTGGTTTCCCTTTTTTTAAAAAAATCTATTTGTCTTATCCCTTTTTTTGTTGATATTCATTCCTCTGATAAGCATGAGGTAAGCTAAATTGTTTTGAGATATATGATTAGAAAAGCCAAATCATTGGTTTAAAATCCTGTTTCCCCCATGGAGAGGCATAGATACGGTGAAGAAAAAAAAAAAGGAATCCTGGGTAGAAATCAGGAGACCTGTCTTCTAGCTCTAATTCTGCCACTTCTTGGACGAGTTATTGACTTCTCTGGACCTATACAATGAAGATGTTGGATTTTCATCTGTGTTTCTTAAACTCAAGGACCAGTGGACACCTGAGAATGTTTCCACAGGACTCTCAAGGGCTCATGGACCCATGAAAAATTAAATATGGTCACTATAAGTGATATTTGGCTCCACTGCTGCTGTCAACACAGACACACATATAGCCACTGAATGCATGGCAGTACTTGATTATGAAGTGGCCATCTAGATGATCCAGAATATGCTGCTTTTTTTTAAAAAAGATTATTATGAAAACAAAAAAATAGAAATTCTATTTATTTATTTATTTCGAGATTGAGTCTTGCTGTATCGCCCAGGCTGGAATACAGTGGCGTGATCCCCGCTCACTGCAATCTCTGCTTCCCGGGTTCAAGTGACTCTCATGCCTCAGCTTCTTGAGTAGTAGGAATTACAGGCGCTTGCCACCACGCCTGGCTAAATTTTTGTATTTTTAGTAGAGACAGGGTTTCACCATGTTTTCCAGGCTAGTCTCAAATTCCTGACCTCAAGTGATCTACCTGCCTCAGCCTCTCAAAGTGCTGGGATTACAGGCGTGAGCCAGCGTGCCCAGCTTTTTTTTTTTTTTTTAATTTTTCTTTAAAAACATTTTAAAAAATAATCATTATTTATTACATCCCTTCTCACCATTCCTGAGAAATTTTCTTGATGAGACTTTGTGGCTCCCTGATATTACACTTGCAGACCAGTTTGAGAAACACTACACCCTAGATAATGTCTTAGGCCTTTTCAGCTCTGACAGTCTCTGATTCTGTGAATCTGCCTCCATCTCCCTTCTCCTCCGTCTATCAGCAGATTTACTACTTTACTGGAGAGGGCCGGGTCTGCATTCACCGTCACCCAGTGGGGTAGGATTCTCTCTGCTGTCTCTCTGTTCCAGTTCCTGGGATTATTGGAGCATGAAGAGTTTCTGCTTTATGTGAAATTCTATCTACTGTAATATACTTGCATGAAAGTACAGCCTGGCTTTTGTATCTGTTTTTCAAGATGAGAGCAGTCACCACTCAGCTCCGGTTTTTCGGGACTTATGTACATTTAAATGAAATTTAAAGTGATAAAAAGCATATCTTGCCACTTAGACCTTACATACTGTCCTACCTTAAGGAATTTATTGCCATAGAGGATAATTGCTGCCTGTAGTGAATATTAGTAGGCAGGTTATTAGACTACATATGGTCAGGTAAGGGAAGAGAGTCCCAGAAGGGAACCAAATGGTAAATGAATCAGAGAGGAGTCTGGAAGGGAGGTCCAGCAGTCACTGGCACCTAGGCATGGCACCAGCTTGAATTGGGGAAAGGAACCATGTCAAGGCATAGAGATGGGGCATTGGCCAACTCGTACTTCTCTCCTAGTTCCACCTGTCCTTCATAAGCTGAGAAAGATGCTAATTCTTTTTCCTTGTTCCATTTGGGATGTGCTAAAGGAGGAGTCAGCTTCTCCCTTCATTCTTTCCCCCTGGTTGGGAGGTTTTAGATTCAGAGCTGTCTGAGACAATCCATCATTTCCATGTACCCTGCAACTTTCCTTAACCGCAGTCAAGATGATACACCCACCAATTTTTCTCTGCTCTAGATTTTGAGCCAAAGTAATTGTGAAAGTTAAATTTAGATCTGTGTGGCCCCTTTGGCATTGCTTTCTCTATTCTTTTTCCTGCCTGTTATTTGTATGGGGTATTGTCAGGCTCACACTGGAAGATTGGGTAAATACTCCGAAACTGGCATCAGAGAACATGTGGAGCTAAACTTTTGTCAAAGATTTGGCCTATTTGGCTGTTGAGGAGCACTGCTCACAAGCTCCCACACATTTTAACAGGACCCATAGAGATTTGCAGACCACATTGCTTCTCAGCCTTTTGGCTACACTCAAGTGTAATATTTGCATACTTAGGAAAGAACTGCACCAGGCTGGTTTTTGGATGGCCTTGCTCTGCTCTAGCTTGCAATAACCCATGTTTTTCTTTCTGTATAGCTCAAGGACATGGTGCCAAAGGAGACAATGTCTATGAATTTCACCTGGAGTTCTTAGAACTTGTGAAGCCAGAGGTATGTTCTTTCCTTTCTCACTTCCCTTCCCATTTTAGGAAATGAATACCAGTAGTTTAGTGAAATGGGGAGCAGGGTTTGTGGAGAGAAGATAAAAACCAAAGGGGAATAATAGAGTTCTTTTATTTGGAACAGAGCCCAGGTTTTAGCTGCAGAGGAATGGGGAAGTCAGAGACCCTGAGTTGAATCTGGGCCCTGCCATTTATTAGCAGTGTGATCTTTAACAAGTGTCTTTACTTCTTCGAGTTCCAGTTTTCTCATGTGTTAAATGAAGGTCTGGACTAAGTGATCCCCAGGGTTCCTTCCAGCTCTGATATTCCCTGGTTTTAGTGATGGCAGAGGAGTATGGCACCCATTGAGAGCAGAGTTACTTAGGGTGGTTGAAGCCCTCATCAGGGTTTACTTTCTTGTGATTTTGCCAGGGGTTACTTTCATGTGACTTTGCCACAGGTGCAGGTGAGAAAAGTAAGAATCAAAGGGTGAAGGCAGCTGGTCTTCAGAAGGAATGCTGCAGATACAATCGAAGCTTCCCTTCCCTTAGAGTCTGAGGAAGCTTCTCTCAAAAGCAGGGAGAGAATCCAATAGATGGGGTATTTCAGTTTCTGGAATTATACTTAGCTCGGGGGGGCTTGAGCTTCTGAATTTCTCTGCCCGGGTGCTCAGCTGTTTTGAGAAAGCATTAATATTAAGCAGTGGTGTAGTGGGCAGAGAACCTGTCATGGGGCTTCCTTTGGAGACAAGGGAGAGGCCATGTAGCAAACAACGAGCTGGAATGGCCTATAAGAATGTGAGTTTAGCTGGGAAGACTCCCCATAATGACCCCTGTGAAAAAAGTTGTAACTGATCCAATACAGTTCTGACCTTGATGCAGGTGTTTTGTTTTTTTTTTAAGACGGGGTTTCACCATGTTGGTCAGGCTGGTCTTGAACTCCCGACCTCAGGTGATCCGCCCGCCTTGGCCTCCAAAGTGCTTGGATTACAGGCGTGAGCCACCACGCCCAGCCATGCAGGTGTTTCTAAAACAAGGATCTGGTGAGCCAGGACAGTCATTTTCATGGGAGGAAAATTTATAAGCTGAGGGTGATTGGACATAGTGCCTTGCATGATGTGGCTGTGGCAGGAGGTTCATGTTAGTTCTCTCCAGGCTAACCAGGAACTATCTGCCTTTCTTATCCTGATATCCTCCTGTGTCATTCACTGGGGGGAATCAGAGAAGGACATTATGTTCTTAAGAGTTCTCAGTGCCAGCCCTTGGTCTAGCTCAGCGGTCCCCAACCTTTTTGGTACCAGGGACTGGTTTTGTGGAAGGTACTTTTTCCACAGATGGTGGGGTGGGGATGGTTTCAGGGTGATTCAAATGTATTACTTGTATTGTGCACTTTATTTCTGTTATTATTACATTGTAATATATAATGAAATAATTATACTACTCACCATAAAATAGAATCAGTGGGAGCCCTGAGCTTGTTTTCCTGCAACTAGACAGTCCCACTGAGGGTAATGGGAGACAGTAATAGATTATCGGGCATTAGATTCTCATAAAGAGTGCACAACCTAGATTCCTAGCATGCACAGTTCACAATAGAGTTTGTGCTCCTCTGTGAATGCCAACGCTGATCTGACAGGAGGCAGGGCCTAGGTGGTAATGCAAGTGTGGGAAGCAAGTGTAAATACAGATGAAGTTTCACTCGCTTGCCCACCACTCACCTCCTGCTGTGTGGCCTGGTTCCTAACAGGCCATAGCATGGTGCTGCTTCAGGGACTGGAAGAGGGCATTCTCACATTCTCACTTTCTCTCCTAGCCTATTTACAAACTGACCCAGAGGCAGGTAAACATTACGGTACAGAAGAAAGTGAGTCAGTGGTGGGAGAGACTCACCAAGCAGGAGAAACGACCACTGTTTTTGGCACCTGACTTTGATCGTTGGCTGGATGAATCTGATGCAGAAATGGAGCTCAGAGCTAAGGTTAGTAAGGATGCTAAGATCTAGCCATTGAAGACATATCATGGGGAACCCACGTTATTCAGTCTACTTCAGAAACCTCTCAGGGTCTGAAAGAATAGTGACAAAGTTACAAATTCCTCTAAAAACCTGGTGACATGATTTTCAACAAGTATTGGCTGTGTATTTTATAGACTGTCCCTCAGTTGAAATCTGATGTTTTTCTTACAACTAGACTAAGGTGATAGATATTGAGAAGACCGCAGAGGTAAAGTGCCATTCTTACCACATTGTATCAAGAGTACATGCTATCAACATGACACATCATTGTTGATATTAACCACAGGTCAGCTGGCTTGAGGTGATATTTGTCAGGTTTTTCCACTGTAAGGTTATTTTCCTCTTGTCACTCCTTGGAAGGAAGTCACTATGTGTAGCCTACATTTAAGGAATGGGGAGTTGTGCTTCCTCTCCTTTAGATGGAGTATCTATATAATTTATTTGGAATTCTGCATAGAATAATAATTCTGCATGTCTGTTGTCTCCCGTTTACTTATTTATTCGATCATTTATTTATATCATGTGGGTACATGGATACTTATTTTATACTTTGAGTTATAATCTAATATTATTTATTTTGTTGCTCAAATCTTCCAGCTTTGGCCACTAACTGGCTTTTGGCTGTGTCCTCATCCTGCCCATCTTTTGGCTTTTGTGTCTTTTTGAGAAAGCTCCATCATTATGGGACTGTTTTGTTTTAGCACTTCCTTACTTTCTGGCACTATAAGCTGCTCCAGGCATGTCTTATACATATGTTCCCTGCTCCAGCCGTAGAACAGTTATTTCTTCAGGGAACTCTGTTCTTCTTATTGTAGAATGGTATTGGAAACCAAGATCTGGGTGCCAGGCATGCTCATTGTTACCAGGTTGCCATTGCTTTTAGGTTCTCTTCACTAAAAGAACAAGGAAAGACATGTTTGCATATATTTCCCATGCATACACATACACCCATAAATATTTCTTTATGGATCCATCTGTATCTCTGTTAAGCTAAACATGAATTCATACTGATGTTGGAGACATGATCTTAGCTTCTGGAAAACTTATACTAAAAATCTAGAAAAATAAAATAGCAGTCTACTTCCTGCCTTAAACTTCTGTTTATTTCTCCAACTGTGACAGATCTTCTGAATGTCCTTCCCAGCTTTAAGATTCTGAGGTCACTTGTCAGTTTGGAAGCCAGCTGATTGGGTTAATTTTGTGAACAACGGACGGGCATCCTGTGATACTAACGCTGCTTAGTAAGGAGGACTTAGGTGTTTGGTCCTATGACCTAGGATATTTTTCCCAGTGATACACTGACCCCAACTGGAGGAGGTGGCTTTGAGGGAGTCAGATTACAACCAGCATATGGACTTTGGCAAGCATCTGGGAATTCTGACTTGTGTTCTTGGAAAACTTTTGTCCAAATTCTAGGAAGAAGAGCGCCTGAATAAACTCAGACTGGAAAGCGAAGGCTCTCCTGAAAGTAAGTTGCCTCTGCTGCAATAGTAGTTACCAGTTAGCTTGTGCTAGTTTTGGAAGTATGAGTAATTGTGATGTGTCAGGAGAGCTAATGATTTCATCCCAGTGAGCTGTGTGGGTGAGTTTATGAGAAACCCTTTAGGTCGAGTGCTTAAGGTGTGCACACCCACATCAGAAGCCTTACCTTTAATGTTTCCTTTCTGTTTTGGGTGTTATATCATGAGTACACCAAGGCTAGTATAGCAGAATGAATGAACTCCTGGACTGGCCTCATGGCAGATGGCAACCAAATCCTGCAGAGACCTGTGGAAATGATTGCATGGGTCTAAGGCTACACTCCTTCAGCCTGGTATTTTTCTCCCAGCTGAGATCTCAAAGGCTGTATGATACATGATTGTGATTGTCATCCTCAAAGATGGAGAGTATTCTGTGTAGTCCTGCTATTCATTAACCTTTAACAAATCAATTTCTGTTTCCGTCTAACCACTTTAAGCAGGAAGCTCTGTAAGTGTATTATCTTCTGGGTGATATAGTTACGTTAAATTCAGCAGCTATCTGTTACAGTCATGTTGCATGGCAAGCATTGTGCTGGGCCCTTGATGAAGACCCAGAGGGATCCATTGTAGCACCTGTACTCAGTAGGGCTTACATTCTAGTGGGAAGACTGCAGGTCTATGTAAAACTTCCTCTGAAAAGCAGAATGAAATAAGTTCTCCTTATTTGTTCTAATTTGAACTTTTTCATATTTTAGTGGCACTCATGTAGCATGCCATAAATAAGGGAGGGGAAAGTTTTGGAGCAGTTTTCAAACTGTGTTCCATGGTACCCCAGGGGGTTCTCAGAGATGCTTTGGAGTAGATCACACAAACAGGTCTACCTCAGTCAGAGCAGCATTCTTTTGTGTTTTATGTGTTGGTGTCCTAAATAAGGTTTCTTTTGAGAAGAGATTTAAAAAGATTTGAATAGCCACTACCTTAGGGGAATATTCTTTTAGAAAAGCTGAGGAGGGGAGAGGATCAGTGGAAGCAAAAAATAACAACATAAAAAAGCCACTTTGAGATTTAATTTTTTGGTGTTTTAAAGGGATAAACTTCAAAAATAGATAAAAATTCTAATATATGGATTTTTTTGGTTTGTTAGGTAAAGCTTTAACTGTTTTATCAAAATTCATAAAGTTTTCTGATCAAGGAAGTTCTTTATGGTGGGAAAGTATAATAATTTTTTTAGTTTTGAAGAAGAAACTTTTAATTAGCTAAATGTTGCTAGAAACCTGACATTTTTTGGAGTCTTAGGATAAGGCTACCTTTTTTTTTTTTTTTTTTTTTTTAGATGGGGTCTTGCTATGCTGTCCAAGCTGATGTTGAGCTCCTGGACTCAAGTGATCCTTCTACCTTAGCCTCCCAAGTAGTTGGGATTACAGACATGTGCCACTGTGCCTGGCTTAGGCTGCTTTTGACTGCTGACATTATTAAATTTGATTATTTGAGGACCAACCAAATGTCTCTGAAGAGTATCTGTAGCCTAGAAATAAATATGTAGCAGCAACATCTGAACAGCGTAGATCTTCTCTTGAGAACTGTCTTTACCCTACTCCTTTGATTCAACCATGACTCTGTCAAAACTCCTTGTTTTCTTCCTTTACTCTGTAATTGGCTATATCTGCATGAATCTTAGGCTGCAGACAAAATTAACATCCCTTATTTTTCTGCATGTTGGTTTGAAATTGTCCTCCTGTGGTATGTCCTCAGTCTGCCCATCTTTCAAAGCCTAGATCAGGCCAAGTATGGTGGCTCATGCCTGTAATCCCAGCACTTTGGGAGACTGAGGTGGGAGGATTTTTTTTAGGCCTGGAGTTCAAGATCGGCCTGGGCAACATAGCGAGACTGTGTTTCTACAAAATATAAGATAATATAAAATTAGCAGGGTGTGGTGGTACAGACCTGAAGACCTAACTACTTGGGAGGCTGAGGTGAGAGAATGGGTTGATCCCAGGAGGTCAGGACTGCAGAAAGCTATGGTCCCACTGTTGCATTCTAACCTGGGCAACAGAGTGAGACCCTATCTTAGAAAAATAAAAAAAATTAAAAAGCCCAGATTAGATACCAGCTTTATCCATGTAGACTAGGTTGATGCCCAGTTCTCCAGCCTAATGTCATTTTTTTCCCCTTGAAAATTTCACAAGACATTACTGGTCACTCCCTACCTGGTATTACAGGTTTTAGATTGTAAACTCTGAGGGCAGCCTTTAACTACCTTCGTATCCCAGTAGTTCTCCTCACAGTACCTTGCACATTGTAGGTATTCAGTTAATGCTTGGTTGAATGAATATATAACCAAATATCCGAATTCTTTTTTTTTCATTTACTGTATATATCTCTTTGAGCTAGTTTGACCTCAGTGACCTTAAAGAAATTCCAGAAAAGGCTGGGCACAGTGGCTCACGCCTATAATCCCAGCACTTTGGGAGGCCAAGGCGGGTGCTACTGCACTCCAGCCTGGGTGACAGAGTGAGTCTTCGTCTCAAAAAAAAAAAAAAAGTGACAGGAGTAGGAGCTGAGGAAATCTTTATTTCCTTTTTGTAATGCCTCTTCAGATGGCCACTCATTTTTTTGCCAGGTGTTATGGAAAAAATACAAGACTCATCTGTTTTTTTCTATTTTCTCACTCAAAAACAATCAACACAGAAGACTTCTGTGACCAAGTGTGTGGGTTTCTTCCCCCACACACCAAGCAAGCAGTCAGTTCTGCAGCAGACACAAGCTGGGTGCCCTCTGATTCAATTCTGACACTATCTACGCAGAGACAGCATCAGATTCCCACAGATGGAGGGCTCAGTTCCCAAGATATCCCCCTGCCCCCAACTTTAGATGCCTGTCCTGAGTCTGGGCCTCCAGAACTTCTGACCAATAGGGTATAAATCACAGTTCTCATAACCCGCTCCTGGAGTTTGATTTGCTAGTGTGGCTCCACAGAACTCAGGGAAAGGATTTGCTGGTTTATTTTAAAGGATATTATGAAGGATACAGATGAAGAGATTAGGACGAAGGATGGAGGAAGTGGTGTGGAGCTTCTGTGCCCTCCCCAGGTGTACCACCCTCCAGGAACCTTCATGTGTTCTGCTATCTGGAACTGACTAAACCTTGTCCCCTTGGGCCTTTTATGGAGACTTCATCGGATAGGCATGATTAAAGCATGTTGAACTGTGTTGAAATGTGATTGGACAAAAAGGGTCTGATCTAAACCCAGCAAGGCATGTCTGTTAAGATTCTTCTCAGCCTCTCTGTGCAGTGTTCCCTCCTCCAGAGTATGAGGCAGGACCCTCTCTGGAATGAGGGTCTTAGGACCTACAATCAGATTAGAGTCCTGCCTTGGGCAGCTGAAAGGAAGGCAGGGGAAGGTCGTAGAGGCATTCTGTGACTTTCTGTTTTGTTATACTGTTGGGACAATTTAGGCCTCAGAAAACAGGACTGTCCCAACAGTATAACAAAAGACTTAACAAGGCCTAAATTGTCCCAACAGTGTAACAAAAGACTGTAACAAGGGCTGTGGGAGTTATGAGCCAGAAACCATGGGTGAAAACACACACACACACACACACACACACACACACACACACACACACACACACTATAATATCACACCAGGGGTAGTATTTCTTTCATGGGTTTGTTATGTCTGTATACCTATCCTTCAAGGCTGGGGAAAAGAAGGACTGCTGAAAATACACGCTGGAGGGCAATGTTCCTCATACGTTTCTCTATGGGAGTGGGAGCCCAGGCTGGTGAGGACCTAGACCGGGTATTTGTGTGGGAGCTTACGAGCACTCAGGAAGGAAAAGGGTTGAAGTCATCCAGACATGCCTCATATACTTCTCTCCTGCTGGGACTATTGCTTTTAATAGCTTACTGCTTTGCTTTTCTTTACAGCTCTTGCAAACTTAAGGAAAGGATACCTGTTTATGTATAATCTTGTGCAATTCTTGGGATTCTCCTGGATCTTTGTCAACCTGACTGTGCGATTCTGTATCTTGGGAAAAGGCAAGTAAGAAATTTTAGGATTAATTTTCCCTTTCTCAGTAGTTTGGCCCAGTACTCACCAAAGGGAGCACTCTCTGCCTTTGATGGTAATAATAACCCCCGCTTTTGTGCATCACCCTCTGCTTTTTGTTGTGCTTTCATGCCTCTTATTTCCCATGGCCTTGTGAAATAAGTTGACCGATATTCTTTCCATTTAACAGGTAAGAAAACAGGCCTAGAGATGGTCAAAAAATGGTTCACATCCATAGCTAGCCAGAGCCACATCTTGGGATAGAATCCTTTCATTTGTTCACTACTTGATAGTTCAGTAACCACTAAATAAATTGATATGATACTTCCAGTGCCAAAGTTATGCAAGGCCAAAAGAAGTCTCACCCTTTTGGAGGCTAAATAGGCTCTAAAATGAACTATTCTAAAACAGAATTAAAAGAATATCATAAAGATATTAGTTCTTCTTATATTAATTTATGTGTTTAACAGGATTCTGGCTCTGACCAGTGGCATTCCATTGGTAAATGCCAATGGGAAATTTTTGAGAATTTGATCTAAAATATTCTGAAATTTTATTTGATGAATAAATAGGTAATAAAACTTAGGAGAAGAAAGAGTAATGGGAGAGGATTTTTCTATCTGATAATGAAAGTATGGACCAGGTGTAGTAGCTCAGGCCTGTAATTCTAGCACTTTAAGAGACCAAGGTGAGAGGATCTCTTGAGGCCAGGAGGTTGAGGCTGCAGTGAGCCATGGTCATGACACTGCACTCCAGACTGGGTGATGGAGCAAGACCTTGACTCTTAAAAAAAAATGAGAAAGGCATGTAAGGTTTACGTGTGAACGTTGTGGTAACCAGTAGAATTTACTATTCCTGACCCCAGTGGCCTGCACTCTTCCTGCTTAGTTAAGTAAGAAACTTGAATCTGACTGGATGTTTGTTACTCCTTTCCTACAGTTATTTTCATGAAAGGAGGGATCTAGTTTGAGAAATAATTCTGTTGGAATTTACCATCTGATTCACCCTTAATGTGTATCTGTGCCCATAGAGTCCTTTTATGACACATTTCATACTGTGGCTGACATGATGTATTTCTGCCAGATGCTGGCAGTTGTGGAAACTATCAATGCAGCAATTGGAGTTACTTCGTCACCACTACTGCCTTCTCTGATCCAGGTATTGAATAGTTGAGCTGAAGGGTGGGTAATGGAAGGTCCCATTATTTGTCTAGTAGGTATGTGTATTAGTCTGTTTTCATGCTGCTCATAAAGACATACCCAAGACTGGGCAATTTACAAAAGAAAGAGGTTTAATTGGATATACAGTTCCACGTGGCTGGGGAAGGTCTCACAGTCATGGCACAGGGCGAAAGGCACTTACATGGCGGTGGCAAGAGAGAATGAGGTAGAAGCAAAAGCAGAAACCCCTGATAAACCCATCAGATCTCATGAGACTTATTCACTACCATGAGAAAAGCATGGGAAAGACTAGCCTCCATGATTCAGTTACTTCCCCCTGGGTCCCTCCCATACATATGGGAATTCTGGGAGATACAATTCAAGTTCAGATTTGAATGGGGATATAGCCAAACCATATCTGTATGTTACATTTTGCTAAGAAGTCTCAATTAGTAAAAAACACCTATTTGTACAGGAATAGCATTATTTTACCTGAACAAGAAAGGACATTTAGAACCCCAGGGATATTTACCAAAGTAGACTTTTACTGTTTCAGGTGTATTTCATGTTTTATAATATCCTCATGAAATCACAAAGTTATAAAGAGCTTTAAGACTAGGGAAATTTGATTCTTAGGCAGGAGCAGAAAAACCTACCTTCAGTCTCCTTAGTTACAAATGTACTTGGTCTCCTCCCACCTTTTGTAGATGAAGGCAGTACATCTTAAAAACTTCTATTAATGAAAAGTACAGTAACTCAACTTTAAAATTTACAACCAGGCATGGTGGCTCATGCCTGTAATCCCCACACTTTAGGAAACTGAGGCAGGAGGACTGCTTGAGGCCAGTAGTTTGAGACCAGCCTAGACAGCATAGTGAGACCCTTAAAAAAATAAAAATCAAAGCCAGACATGGTGGTGTGCACCTGTATTCCTACTACTTGAGAGGCTGAGACAGAAGGATACCTTGAGTGCAGGAGTTCGATGTTGCAGTGAGCTGTGATCATGCCACTGCCCTCCAACCTGGGCAATAGGGCAAGACCCCTGTTTCTAAAAATAAATAAAAATTTAATGGATAGTTTGTGTAGTAGATTAGATACAGCTAAAGAGAAAATTAGTGAACTGTTTGAGGTACAGGAAGGAATTCAGAGCACAAAAAGTAAGTATACAGATATACTTTTCTTGAATTATAAGACTCGACACTATAATATTGTTAGTTCTCATACTTACCTGTAGATTAAATACAATTCTAATCACAGTCTAAAAAATTTTGGAATGTGAGAAAATTCTGAAGTTTTTTGAAAAAACAGAGGACCAGCCAGGATAGGAGCATCATTTTCAATAGCTAAAATGTGCAAGCAACCCAAGTGTCCCTCTATAGATGAATGGACATGCAGTGGGATATTATGTAGCCTTAAAAATGAAGGAAATTCCGATGTATGCTACAACATGGATGAACCTTAAGGAAACTATGCTAAGTGAAATAAGCCAGTCATAGAAAGTCAAATACTGGATGATTCTGCTTACATGAGGTACTTAACATAGTCAAAATCAGAGATAGAAAGTAGAATGGTGTTTGATAGGAGCTGGCTAAACGGGGAGTTATTATTTAATGGGTCATAGTTTCTATTTTACAAGATGAAAGAGTTGTGGAGATGCATGGTGGTTATGGTTGTGCAACATTATGAATGTATTTGATACCACTCAACAGTTAAAAATGATTAAGATGATAAATTTTATGTTATGTGCATTTTTTTTTCTTTTTTGGAGACAGAGTTTTGCTCTGTCACTCAGGCTGTAGTGCAGTGGTGCAGTCTCAGTTCACCGCAACCTCCGCCTCCTGCATTCAGGTGATTCTCCTGCCTCAGCCTCCTGAATAGCTAGGACTACAGGCACCTGCCACCATGTCTAGCTAATTTTTGTATTTTTAGTAGAAATGGAGTTTTGCCATGTTGGCCAGGCTGGTCTTGAACGCCTGACCTCAAGTGATCCGCTCACCCTGGCCTCCCAAAATGCTGGGATTACAGGCGTGAGCCACTGTGCCCAGCTGTTACGTGTATTTTACCACAATTTTTTAAATAGGGGAAAAAAAGGGGGCCAGGAATATTCTCTAAAGAAGAGCTCAAGTTGGGGACTTACCGTATGAGAAATCAAGACAGTATAAGGATTTAGTAGCTAATACCACATTATATGGTACAAAGATAGTCACAGAGACCACTGGAATAGAATAAAACCCAGAAACAGATAACCCAGATATCTATGAAGAATAGAATGTCTATCATATATTGAAATGTCTTGCCACGGTGAAAGTGAGTGGACTATAGCCATGTGTATCAACATAAATGAGTCTCTGGACCATAACCCTAAGAAGCAAGTCACAGAATAATACATATAGAATGATTTCCAAAAGTTTTACAACAGGCAAAATGAAACAATCTACTGTTCAGGAATACATACATAAGCAATAACCTATAAAGAAAAGCTATGGGCTGGGTGCAGTGGCTCATGCCTATAATCCCAGCACTCTGGGAGGCTGAGGCGAGAGGATCACTTGAGCCCAAGAGTTTGAGACCAGCTTGGCCAACATAGTGAGACCCCGTCTCTATAAAAAAATTAAATGAGCCAGTGTGGTAGCACACACCTGTGATCCCAGCACTTTGGGATTCAGTCTACTCGAGAGGCTGAAGTGGGAGGATTGCTTGAGCCCAGAAATTCAAGGCTGCAGTGAACTATGATTGTGCCACTGCATTACAGCCTGGGTGAGGGAGTGAGACCCTGTCTCAAAAAAAAAAAAAAGAAAAGAAAAGAAAAGAAAAATATGCAGTGATTTTAGTTACAGGGGTCTCACACTAGTAGTGCTCTATTTCTTAACATGGGTTATGTAAACCCAGATGTTTATTTGGCAGTATTCTTTAGACTGTGTTTGAACATGTGTGCGTATTTTAAATAAATGATTTATAATATATTTACACACACAAAATACCGTACCTATCTAGTCACAAAGACTGGTTTGGGCCCTTTACTTGTTCCAAGACTGGAGCAGGATTAAACTCGTCAAGCCCAATCTTTTTTATTTGCCTTGCATTTAGTGGTGTTAGGTTTTACATAACACATTTATATACCTTTACATATATTTTATTAACTTTTTTCTCTCTTTTTGGGTCTTTCTAATAGCTTCTTGGAAGAAATTTTATTTTGTTTATCGTCATTGGCACTATGGAAGAAATGCAAAACAAAGCTGTGGTTTTCTTTGTGTTTTATCTGTGGAGCATAGTTGAAATTTTCAGGTGGGTAGAAATGCCAGGGCAGTGTTTGAATGCATCTCCCTTTGCAGCAGCTCTGTTCTTGAGGAAGTTGCTATCTTAACCGGAGTCTCCTTTGGTTTGGGACTAAAATTACATATGTGGAGAATTCTGGTTGCACCTATGTGCTCTGCAAAGTTGAGGCACATTTTTTTTTTTTGTTTTTGAGACACAGTCTTGCTCTGTTGCCCAGGCTGGAGTGCAGTGGCATGATCTCGGCTCACTGCAACCTCTGCCTCTTGGGTTCAAGCAATTCTCCCTGCCTCAGCCTCCCAAGTAGCTGGGATTACAGGTGTGCGCCACCATGCCCAGCTAATTTTTGTGTTTTTAGTAGATGTAGGGTTTCACCATGTTGGCCAGGCTGGTCTTGAACTCCTGACCTCGTGATCCGCCCACCTTGGTCTCCCAAAGTACTGGGATTATAGGCGTGAGCCACTGCGTCCAGCCAGCAGATATTTTTTAAGCCGTCGTTGGATCATAATACCAGATTGGATACTAGGGAGCAGAAGGGGAGAACCAGCGAAAGGGAAGATTCATCTTACCATGACTTCAGGATCTTGCAGTCTTGGAAAGAGAGGACTCATCCACATGGAAAAATTCTTGAAAGGGCTGAAGAAAAACATGAGGTTGAAGTAGCAATCCAGGTTGGACAGAACTAGTTTGAGACTAACTTTCTACAAGGGGTGATAGAAATGACTCTTATAGTACAAGACTATTGAAGTTTGAAATGGCCTCTGACCTAATTTTCCCATTCTCAGTTGTTAGTAGAGTAAGTATCTTTTAAGAAATGGATCCAGTTAAAGTAGATGTATTCTTCTTTACCAGACTACACATACTCCGTATTTCTTCCCTTTCAGTCAGCTGGAGCAAGGATTTTTCAAACGAACTCCTAGCTCCAGGGTTGGTGGTATTTTGACAAAGTTGCTAGTTGAGAGGGGAAACATGCCATAGCAGCCTTAAATTGTGTCTTAACCGCAGCCTTAAATTGTGTCTTAACCGTGGTCTATGTCCCATGGCACCCAGTGTACCCTCTAATACCCTTAATACAAAGGTAAAACAGATTATGTTTTTAAAATCAGACAAGTAATGTGCTGATGTAACAAGGTTTGAGGGAAGCACATCTGACACATGAGCGTGAAAATCCAATTACCACGCTTAGGAGCTACAAAAGGATCAGATTATGGGTCTTTAATGTTAATGTTTACTGTTTGAGAAGAAACATTTATTTTCTTATGGGATGTCTTTTAAAATAGAGTATGTCTGATTCTAGGTTAGAGGTCTTTTGTATACTTTAATTTTGGTAACAACTCATTTATCCAGAAATAAAGTACCTAATATCCTTACCCACTGGGAATGTAGATCAGAACTCAGAATAAAGCCAAAAAACATCTGAGTATCCAGTCCATATACTGAAGGTTCCTTTTAGACCTAAACTTAGTCTGCCATTAAAGAGATTTCACATCATTTGAAAATTTAGGGTGTAGCATGACGGGAGTTTATGGGTGGATAGCCAGCGTTACAATTCTGTTCTGAAGAAGCCATATGTGGCTGAGAAATATAATTCTTCTATTTAAATGACATTCTAAGGTTGCATTCAGAACCTGAAGTGGGTTTTCACTTTAGAATCATTTCTTTTCTTTTTTTTTTTTTGAATCATTTATTTTCAATAGGTACCCCTTCTACATGCTAACGTGCGTTGACATGGATTGGAAGGTGGTCACTTGGCTTCGTTACACTGTGTGGATTCCCGTATATCCACTGGGATGTTTGGCGGAAGGTACTCTCAGGGACTCTTAGCTTAGCTTTCATAGCTTAGCTCCAGGGGGTGCCCAGAGGCTGAGAGACCAGTCCTTTCTTCCCCCCTCTGCCAGCCTTAGTCTGATAAGTGGAAGTGTTGAACTTTTCAAGGATTTCTTTCTATGGGCTTCGTTCCATAATACTCCTGGTATTCAGACTGTTCCAGAAAAGTAGCTCATTTCGTAACACTGGTAAGCCAGGTGGTCACGTCCTGCCTGCTTCCCATTTATATGATACTTTTAGTATTCCAACGGCAGTTCTTAACGACTTTATTTTATTCTGACAAACATCTTGTAAGTCAGCTAGGGATTTTTCTCCCCATTTTATAGAATAGAAGAAGCCCACTGCCATGACTTCCTCATCTGTCTCTCTGTTGACAGGCTGGAGGCTGATCTCTTAGAAAACTAGGGGAGAAAAAGAAGAGGCATGAGCTTTCTGTACAAAGGGAGGAGGAAGCCTTTCCAGCAAACCCAGAACTGAAACTTTATAGAGTACTAGGGGCTGGAAGGTCCTGTCATTAGATGTGACTGTTTAATTTGCTTCTAACAAGTTCTTATTTCTGTTTTCAGCTGTCTCAGTGATTCAGTCCATTCCAATATTCAATGAGACGGGACGATTCAGTTTCACATTGCCATATCCAGTGAAAATCAAAGTTAGATTTTCCTTTTTTCTTCAGATTTATCTTATAATGATATTTTTAGGTAAGTATTGACTCTGTAACACAGACTTTTTCTTGTCACTTCTTAGAGAGTAGAATTAAATCATTCAGCAATTAAAAGTCCATATGAGAATTATTTTTTTCCAGAAGAGTAGGATAGAATTAGAGAATGATTACTTTGCAAAAACAGACCCACTAGGGGAATATGCTATGGTAAGGAAATATTTCTTTTCTAAATCTCCAGCAGTTAAATTATGCTCTTTAAGTGCTCTTGGCGATTGGGAAGATATTTCTTGGCTGGGTACGGTGGCTCATGCCTGTAATCCCAGCACTTTGGGAGGCCAAGGTGGGCAGATCATGAGGTCAGGAGTTCAAGACTAGCCTGGCCAACATGGTGAAACCCCATCTCTACTAAAAATACAAAAAATTAGCTGGGCTTGGTGGTGGAGGATCGCTTGAACCTGAGAGGCAGAGGTTGCAGTGAGCTGAGATCGTGCCCCTGCACTCCAGCCTGGGTGACAGAGTGAGGCTCTGTCTCAAAAAAAAATTAAATAAATAAACAAACAAACCCACTCGGGAAAAGTTGGGCTGTGTGCATTGTGTTGTTAATTGGTAATAAGTTGTGCTCCTTCCTGAGCTGCTGCAATAGCTTTTTGCTGTGGGATATGACAGCTAGATACTGTCCCTCCCACAAGAGCTTCTGGTTATAAATAGACAAAGACTAATTTCTAATCGGCCTCTTCTCTTTTTCAGGGTTATACATAAATTTTCGTCACCTTTATAAACAGCGCAGACGGCGCTATGGACAAAAAAAGAAAAAGCTCACCTAAAAAGAAAGATTTAGATGGCTTCTTGCCAGTTTGAGCCTAATCTGATTCTTACAGTTTTACCTTGTTGTACCAATGTAAAAGTTTTTTTAATGTTAAATGATGAAATCCTCAGTGAGGCTATCTTCCTTTTCCCCAGTAACATTCCTGAATTTATTGTTATCTTATTGTAGTACTTGCATGACATGGATTCCTGATATCTGATAGGTTCATTCTTGTGTATTCAGTTAGTAACAGCAAAAGGCTCAGCCCACCCCAACTCTAGCTCATGTTCGGTCTGTGTAATACATGCCAGATATTTTTTTCAAAAAGTGCTTTATCCCTACAATGTATTCACAGTTCTTACAGTTAAGATTTGTTCTTTTCAGCTATTGCTTGTGAAAAAAAGCAAGACTATATCACTCTATAGAAGGTTGTTAAAGTGACTCAGGCAGGGCTTAATTATTTGTGCCTAAGGGGTTCCTTGTTTAGTGGGATGGCACTGACTTTTTGAAAATCAAGTAGACTGAGTCATTGATAAAACATTTCTAAGAGTGGCGCTAGAGAACATGTTTTACATCTGACATCCTTTGGCCTAACATGTATTACTATAATATTCAGCAGTGTGGGCATTGAAGAGGCACAGAATGCTTTGAAAGAAACTAATCAGAATCTTGGAACATCATGATCATGCCATTTTTAAGTAAATCAACTATTTTCAACACTGAAGAAAAATGAACCGTTGTTTATAAAACAATGAGATGATTATAAGTTCCAAATTCAGCCAGGAATGTGGCTTACACCTGTAATCCCAGCACTTTGGGACACAGGTGGGAGCATCAGTTGAAGCCAGGAGTTCAAGACCAGCCTGGGCAACATAGTGACACCCCTATCTCTACAAAAAATAAAAAAATTAGCCGGCTGTGGTCACACACACCTGTAGTCCCAGCTATTCAGGAGGCTGAGATGGGAAGATCCTGAGCCCAGGAGGTCAAGGCTGCAGTGAGCTGAGACTGTGCCACTGCACTGCAGCTGGGGTAACAGTGCAAGACCCTATCTCAACCAAACCAAACCACACCACACACACGAGGTCCAAATGGTAGCAGGGATGCAAAGGGAACACAAATATGTAGATCAAAGTGGCAGTAACACAGCTTATAGCCTTTGACAAACTAGAAACAAACATTAGAGTAGGCCAAACACACCTCCAAACTGTCTTAAGCTGTTCACAGACATACAAAATGGCAGCCTTCCATCTCCTGCACTGGCTGAGTCCATTTACTTGTGTACCTGTTCAAGTGAGTGTTAGGACCGTACATTTTTGAATAGACTCAAAAACACTTTTCATTCTGCTGCTGTTCAGTTGGCTTTTTAAACCCAGCTGCAGTGGGACACTGAAAACAGCGAGAACTTTGGGGTGAACACCTGCTGATCCTTTAACAAAGATTTCTGGCAGGAAACTCACTCACAAAAAGGAAAACTGAAAATTTAGACATACGGTTGGCTGCTGTAAAAAACATCAGTTTCCCCTCATACATTCCAAGTAAACCAAGTAAAATAAGTGTTGGAGTAACACTTACATAAAAGAATTTAAGGAGTGATAACTTTCTGTTCTGCCATTGTCAACATTCCTGGGGGAAAGGAGACTCAGTGAGTTAATACTATGTCACTGAGCCCAAGATGGAAACTTTAACTAAAACATCTGTTAACACAGGCTGGCTGATTTCTTAAAAATTTGTTGCATTGAAGGATATTTTGCATGTCTGTAACATCTGTCAATACTTGTTTGTGTTGATTTCTGATATTCTTGCAGCTATGTGTAATTGGGCAGATCGGCTTTGCAGTAGATTATGCTGCATCCTCGTGGCAAAATTCTGTATTCTTAGTGATTGTTACAAACCCCTTTATTGCTGTTTGAGAAAGTGAACAATTGTGTATTTCCATTAAAACATTTACAATCAAAATTCTAATAACTGTGCTTAAAGATAATTTAGTCTAATGGTTTTCTGTTAGTGATAAAGTCCTTTGTTCAGGCAAAATATTATGTAGCAATCAGCATGTTGCTCTGGTTGAAACGAGATTTACACGGAAGGTGGTGCAACTGAAAAACAGTGATGATGCAGATAAAGCCTCAGGTAGTTGCCCAAGGTCATAAAGCTAGCTGATAAATTGGAACCATAAGTAACTTTGGAAACGGTGATCTGTCAGGATTATCTAACCAGAACCTTGCTTAGGCAATGAGGCTTAATCAATCAGTGTCAGAAATAAGGAAACCTCATTATTTAAGAATCTATGCCACTTAGGAAGTTGAAATTATATTCAAGTGACAGGACAGACCAAAAGATAAAGGACCCTTAGTTTCACAGTGAAACAGTTTTATAGAAAATCTAATATTTTCATTAAAAAAAAAAAACCTTGAAACAGGACTCATTTTACACATTAATGGTTCCCCTTTAAAAGTTAGAATCTCAAGAGAGCAAAAGCATCTAAGAATTACCACCACATTTTGCCCAAGTTTCTGAAAGTGGTGATGTGTTTGTACTCAGCAACGTCCAGACAGTCTTGAGTTGCTCATTCCGTGAACAGAACCTTCAATATGCCCTTAACAGTTGAGATAGAAACTGGAGAGAACAGGCGATGCTTTCAGGAAGCCAGAGAGCCCTTGCCGGTCAGGTTTCCTGAGGAAGGCAGGGGTACTCTACGCTCATCAGCCATTCAAGCTTCTCAGGAAATGTGCCCATCATGGGAACAGCAGTTCTCTTCCGAGCTTAAAAATTGTGAGTCCCAGGAAGTTAAAGCCCAATCAGCCAAGCACCTTCACATCCTCCTCATGCTAGTGGAGTCATTCAAAACAGCAAGTGGTGCTTCTGAGGCAGCCTCAGGAAGGTGTTCGGGTGGCTAGTCCAGAGGTGAACATACTGGAAAGGTTTTTACTCTAAATCATTTTCAGTTGAAATGAAAAAAGAAGGAAAGCTCCAAAAGTCAGTTTCACATTCTTTCAGTGCTGCTCCCAGAGAAGTCTGTATGCAAAGGTGTGATGTTCTGGTCATATGCGGCATACTCACAGGTGCCGGTACTGGCCAGCTTGAGCTGCTGGGCAGCGTGAGTCAGCTGGAATGCAGCATCGGGGTGGGCTGTTTCGGGCAGCAGTGTGCATTCCCTTTCCAGCATGTCAGCCACCCCTTTCAGCAGGTCCAGGAAACCAAAGGCTAGAGCGGCCTTTCGTAAACGGTTTAGCTCCTGAGACAAGAGAAAATCATCAATGCTCCTGAAATGTGTTCTCAACACATACTAAGTGCTCAGCTGAGAATAAGTTCTTGACTGAACTTTAGGGAGCAATTTTTCTTTTCTTCTGTTTTTTGTTTTTGGGAGTAATTTTATATGAGAACATGTTTAGGGATGCCAGTAACAAGAATGTGATGGTGTAACTGGGAAGTGGTTCCTCTACAGGTGACCAGAAGATGGCTAAGGAAGACAGTGAGCTGACTGAACACACGTCATCATCACAGTTAATGAGCATTTATGCCACACGTGGTGGTCAGCACTTTGCATCCAGCATTTCATTACTCCTAACTTTTAAGGAGGATTAAAGTTGTTTTATTTCACCAGCTAACTACATAAACTGATTAAAGCTGTTTTATTTCACCAGCTAACTACATAATTAGGTTTGAAGACAATAGTGACATAAAGGTAATGAGATAACACCCAGACAAAGTAGCACATGTATCTTCTCCGGTTAAGATGCTAGCGTGAGGATGGCTGTGTGTGCCATATTTTAGAATTAGAAAGCTAGGACACAAACGACATACTTTATGCTGCACTTAATTTAAAGGAGGAGTACTTTTCCCCAATTATTTAGGTATGGAAAAGACTTGCCCTCAATCTCAAAAGGCTCTTAACCCTCTGATGTCACTGTGGCAGGGCCTCAGTCTAAGACAATAAACAGGCTCAGAGGAGGCAGTGGAAAGACCAAAAAGGAAGGTTGGTTAGTGATAGAAGCAGAGAAATATGAAGTGCCCCAACAACCCCTTAGTGGAGTGATCTGGGCAAGCTGTGTAGCCTCTCTGGGTCTCAAAGGCCTCATTTATAAAATGAGAATCGGCCAGGCACAGTGAGTCACACCTGTAATTCCAGTACTTTTGGAGACCGAGTCGGGTGGATCACGAGGTCAAGAGATCAAGACCATCCTGGCCAACATGATGAAACCTCATCTCTACTAAAAATAGAAAAATTAGCTGGGCATGGTGGCACACGCCTGTAATCCCAGCTACTTGGGAGGCTGAGGCAGGAGAATCGCTTGAACCCGGGAGGCGGAGGTTGCAGAGAGCTGAGATTGCACCACTGTACTCCAGCCTGGAGACAGAGCAAGACTCCATGTCAAAAAAATATATATATATATAAAATCAAATCAAATCAGAATAACCCCTTCCTTGCCCACTGCAGGGGCTGAAGCAGTCAGTTTCCCTGAGCCCTTTGGAGCTCTAATATGTAGATTTAATATAAAACCAGAAAAGAGAAGTGGGCTCTCTGACCATCTTTATACTATCATCTGTTAAAAAAAGTGGAAAGTTCAGAAGAAGGCCAAACAAGTGTGTCATCATGAGTAAATAGCTGATGACTGTAGGAAGCTCTGCAGGGGAGGATGGACTGTGTGGATTATGGGCTTCAGTTAGGGAGGGGCCTGGCTAGCTGAGAAGCTCTTCGGTTGGACTCTGATTAAAGCTGTTTTATTTCACCAGCTAACTACATAATTAGGTTTGAAGACAATAGTGACATAAAGGTAATGAGATAACACCCAGACAAAGTAGCACATGTATCTTCTCCGGTTAAGATGCTAGCCTGAGGATGGCTGTGTGTGCCATATTTTAGAATTAGAAAGCTAGGACACAAACGACATACTTTATGCTGCACTTAATTTAATTCCAGCCAAACACCAAAACAATAGGGGAGAATCAAGGAGCAAACCTAAATGTTCCCCACTCTACTCTGTAACTTAATAGTCTCTTCACCAATCTTTCTGGATTAGCTACGCATGATTCTGGAGGGCCATCTCCTCTGCAATTCATAAATGTGTAATTTTAGATGTCATTCCTAGAAGCAGATTCTCTGGTGCAATAAGAATGTTCTGGACTGGCCAGGCAGGGTGGCTCACGCTTGTAATCCCAGCACTTTGGGAGGCTGAGGTGGGCAGATCACCTGAGGTCAGGAGTTCGAGACCAGCCTAGCCAACATAGCAAAACTCCATTTCTACTAAAAATACAAAAATTAGCTGTGTGTGGTGGCATGTGCCTGTAGTACCAGCTACTCGGGAGGCTGAGGCAGGTGAATCACTTGAACCCGTGAGGTGGAGGTTGCAGTGATCCGAGATCGCAACACTACACTCTAGCCTGGGTAATAGAACGAGACTCTGTCTCAAAAAAAGAAGAAAAAAAAAAACAATGTTCTGGGCAATTTCCCATCTGGGAAGTCATATACTTGCCTGGGTTGGCCTGGATACCCATATAGGAGTGATAAGGAGAGTTCAGGATTATGATCCACAGGTCCTCTCAGCTGCTTCCTTTAGCCATTCATTCACAGCAGCCCCAACAGAAAAACTGTCCTCCTATATAGAATGAGGCCATTTAAACCCTTATAATTCTTGGATTTTAGGGAAGGAACAGACCTATCCCTTATACTGAGTTTATTTTTATTTATTTATTTATTTTTTGAGACAGAGTCTTGCTCTGTTGCCAGGCGCCAAGCTGGAGTACAGTGGTGCAATCTTGGCTCACTGCAATGTCTGCCTCCTGGGTTCAAGCAATTCTTCTGCCTCAGCCTCCTAAGTAGCTGGGACTACAGGCGCGTGCCACCACGCCAAGCTAATTTTTGTATTTTTTAGTAGAGACGGGGTTTCACCATGTTGGCCAGAATGGTCTGGATCTCTTGACCTCGTGATCTGCCCGCTTCGGCCTCCCAAAGTGCTGGGATTACAGGTGTGAGCCACCGTGCCCGGCCATCCTGAGTGTATTTGAAAAAACTGAGGCACAAGTCATACATCTCTAATCCCTGTCCATATTCACACTGCCATCCTACAGTTTTACTACTGTCAACCACATATTTTGGGCACATCCTCTTCCACTATATTCTGATGGTCTCACCTTATAGAATGTCTGTGTTTTTTCAGGTAGTTTCCTTGCATTTCTCAAAATCTTCTGTACATCTGTCTATTAAAGATAAAAAAAAAATCCAACATTAGAATTCTGTGGTAAAAAAGGGCAAATAATATTTTAAAAAGGATCTAAATGTTTAAAGAAATGAAAATGAGAACAGAGCTACAATGTCAAGATGAGGATCCCTTTTGAGTTAATGTCAGGTCAACATTAGTAAAGCACTCCCTCCTTCAAAAGGCTTGACAATAATAAAAGAAATCCCCTCACAGAAATGAACTTGCCTCATAAAACTGTACCCAGTAAACCCATACAACTATTGCCAGGGGCTTTTTTGCAAAGACCATTCAATGGGGAAAAATTAGTCTTTTCAATGTTTGGTGCTGAGACAACTGGATATCCACATGCAAAAGAACAAATTTGGACCCTTACATCATACCATATACAAAAAATTAACTCAAAAAGGATCAGACACCTACAAGTAAGAGCTAAAACTATGAAACTCAGAAGAAAACAGGAACCAGGTGCAGTGGTGTGCCCCTGTAATCCCAGCTACTCAGGAGGATCGCTTGAGGCCAGAAGTTTGAGACCAACCTGAGCAACATAGGTGCATTTCTCAAATGTGGGGGCAGGGGAGAAGAAAAAGGAAACGGGATGAATCTTCATGACTTTGGATTTGGCAATGATCTCTTAGTTAAGACAGCAAAAAGCACAAACAACAAAAGCAAAAAACAAAATGTGACTTCATCAAAACAAAAAACTCTGTGTATCAAAGGACACTATAAAGAGAGTGAAAAGATAACTCACAAAATAGGAGAAGATATTTGCAAATCTTGTATCTTCTAAGGGTCTTACTATCCAGAATATATTAAAAAACTCAATAACAAAAAGACAAACCCAATTAAAAAATGGACAAAGAACTTGAGTATATACTTCTCCAAATAATATACACAAATGGCCAATAAGCATGGGAAAAGATACACATTACTAGTTATTAAAGAAATGAAAAAACACAAAGACATACCACTTCACACCCACTATGACAGCTATATGATAATAGAATAATAAATGGAAAACAACTAGAACACTTATACACTGTTGGCAGGAATGCAAAATGGTGCACCTGCTGTGAAAAAGTGTGTCAATTCTTCAATAAGTTAAACAGAATTGCTGTCTGACCCAGCAATCCCATTCCTGTTACTAAATATATACATACCCAAGAGTATTCAAAACAAATATTCAGACAAAAACTTATACATGAATGTTCATAACAGCATTACACACAATAGCCAAATGGTAATCTTATGTCCATCAAATGGATAATTAAAATGTGACATACACATATAGACATGAAATATTAGCCATAAAAAGGAACGAAGTACTGATACATACCACAACGTGAATTAACCTTGAAAACATTATGCTAAGTATAAGAAGTCAAACAAAAAAGGCCACAAATTCTGATTCTGTTTACATGAAATATCTAGAATAGGTAAGTCCATAGAGACAGAAAGCAAATTAGTAGCTGCCAGGGCCTGGAAGAAGGGAGGAATGTGGAGTGACTTTTCTAATGGGTATAGGGTTTCCTTTTGGAGTGATTAAAATGTTCTGGAACTGGATAGGGGTTATGGTACATTGTGAATGTACTAAATGGCACTGAATTGTGTACCTTAAAATGGTTGAAGGTACATTTTACGTTATGTATATTTTACCAAAATAAGAAAAATAAACCCAGGAACAAAAAAAAATTTTCTATAGCCAAGATTCAAACAAAAAAAATTTTTTATAATTTAAGAAAAACTCAGCTATAACTGGTGGTGAAAGTGGTTCTAATATCCCTCTGATGAGAAAGTGCTGGGGTCAGGGACAACAGGAAAGTAGAAGACCCTAATTTACCAACAAAGAGACCCCTGACACGTTAGCCTTGGCAGGGTGTAGTTCAGTCTCTGTGGAAAGGGGGCTCAGAGACTGTGCAGTCAACAGAAGCTACTTTTGTTGTCCAAGTGGCCTAACTGTCTCTTCTCATTTGGTTTAGGCTGAACTTACTGGAGGAATGAATGTAAATAAAGGTGCTCGAAGGAGAAAAAAGTGTCAATAAATGATTTTTAAAAACAGGTATAAATGACTTTTTGTTGATGAAAGGAGAAATGTTCCTGAATATCTTGCCTGAAAGCATCATTCCTTGATAATAGTGTTATCATAGCTTCCTATGAAAGTGTTTTTGTGAAATGTAATGCTTTGGCTTGGGTTCTACTGAAGCGATGGAAGAAATACCAATATGAAGACCTTTACATCTTTTCCAAAACCGTTGTTAAAGACAATACCCATTATGTTATTCAATGTCTCACCATATGAAAAATTTCACACTAAAATTCAGTGCTAGGAAAATATATGTCTCTCTAGACAAACTGGCAAATTTCCTTTTTTCAGACAAGAGCAACTATATAACCCAACATGTTTCTTTTTTGACTTTGGTAGCAGGAAGCTTAGGGCCAAAATGCTCATGTAAAATTATCATTTTGCCGTGGGTTCCTGGCACAATTGTCTTCCTTCTTCCTCTAGGATTCTTAATGCTCTAAATTTTGTAAAAAGTGATTTTGCTATATGCATGTTTTGCTGCAGGGCATCTCAAATCTCTTTTGGAAATAATGACAAACATTAGAAGTAAATGAATTACTAAGTATCAAAGGAAAGGAAAATCAAATAAAATGTCTGCCTACCCGCCTACCCAAATGCCTCCTGTCCCCCAGTGGAAAGCAACGTAAATGGTAATGTTACCTGCAGGCCACTGGGTTTGATCCAGACAGTCACATTCTGGGCATAACTGCGCTTGTTTTTGGGCTGCAGGGGAAATGGGCTCTTATTGTCATCCTCGCCATAAGGGTTTTCTTTAGCATCTTAAAAGAAAAGACATTCTTGAAATGACATCTGGCAAAACACAATCAGTTACATTTCCAATTAGACTCGAAGCTCTTTGAATCACTCAATCTTTTATATCCTAACACTTTGTTAATTAAGAATATCCATTAACTTCAGTCAGGCTGGAGAACCTGTTCTCAATAGAAAGCCACTGATGTAGGAGGTCCATTTAAGTGAAAAAGAGCTTAATGTTTTTAAAGAAACAAGCTTCACTTATCTAGTTTATAAATTAAAGTCAGAGGATAAAACAAATACATATTTAAAATGCGCACACACACACACACCCTGCAATTCTATATAGTCTAACCCAGTGCTCTCCAACAGAACTTTCTGTATGATGGAAATGTTCTATATCTGTGCTGTCTAATATGGTAGCTACTAACTACTGAGCACTTGACCTGTGGCTAACGTAACTGAGAAACTGAATTTTAAATTTTATTTAATTTTAATTAAATTTAATGTAGCTAGTAGCTACTGGATTAGACAGTATAGGTCTAGGCATTAAAATAACTAAAAAGGAAAAACTATATATAGCCAAATTAAGGCAAAGGGCAAGATATGAAATACTTTTATTGGTGAAGTATACCCCAATATGGCTTATTAGTTTATTGCTTCCAAAAACTTAAAGCCACGTTGGTTTTATAGCTACATGCATAAATAGGGTTTGTCTCTGTATCTGCTTTCTGAGTCTATGAAACTGCCACGAACTTATAAAGCACGCATACTTCTAATGGTGTATTTGATCTTTATTATTACCACCTTCTGCTGTAGAAGACCAGGAGTCATTTTCCTACAAGTTCAGAGAACTTAAATCCCTTGCCCAAATGTTCATGTTGAAAAATGGCATTAGACCAGTTGGTCTAACTTGAGCCAGACATTCTCCACCCCTGATTTGGTCATTAATTAAAACACCTTAATACTGGCCCAACACTTCCTCCGTCAACCCTCCTCAGCCCTGACTCCTCCAAAAAATACTAGCCCGACTTTCCAGACATATTTCCATTAATATTTGTCAATATATAAATCTTTTGAGTCAGGCTGAGGTCTTACAAGTCCATTCCCACACAACAGCTCATTTCCAACTTCCTTGCTGCTATTCTATTACTCCCCACTGCCTAGAATGCTCTCCCTTCTCATTCACTCATTTACTCATTCACTTTCATTCATTATATATAGTAAGACTCCACTACGTAGCAAGCACTATGCCAGGAATTGTGTCTAGAGAAGATGCTTTTCAGCCTCAAGGAATTTACAGAATAAAGAATATTTATTAAATTCCAACTATGTGCCAGATACTTTACATATTCAACTTCTTTCTTTACAGCAACTCTAGAGGGAAGATGTTACCAGTCCCATTAAAGATGAGGAATCTAAGGCACAGAGAGGTTAGACTTATACGAGGTTTCACAGTGACTCAGTTGGGCCTGCTTCCAAAGCCAACACTTTTTCCACCATTCAACACTGCCATTCCTTACCTATCCAAACTTACCTACCTATATTCCAAATCCAGATCCTATCTTACCCCTTCCATGAAATTGTTCCAAGTTTTTCTGGCAGATAGTGGTTTTTTAAGACCCTTTTATCCCCTAGCACTTAGTACCAAACATTTCAACATCTAATCAGAGCCTATTTTGTACTGTCATTAGTTGTCTGGAGCCTGTATGTGGTAACTAACTGGCTTAGGAGATAGGAAATATTACTTTATGAAAGAAGAAATAAAAAATATGATAGTATAAACAAAAAATAAGTTATAAGATAAATCTGAAGATACAGAAGATAGAACAAAAATGTTAAAAATGGGAAAATAGGTAGAAAGAGACAGAAAATTATACAAACACAAATCACAAATACATGTTCCAGAAAAGGAGAACAGAGAATACAGAAAGAAGAAATTAAAGAAATAACTGATATTCCCAGTACTGAAGAACATGAACTGTCAGATGGAAAGGGTCCACTGAGTGCCTAGCAAAATGAATCAAGAGACCAACATTCTGAAATTCAGAATACCAAGGATAGAAAGATCACCAAGGAATATGGAGAAAAAACAGTTCAGGGTCAAAGGTCTTTGAGTCAGCATGGCACTAACTTTCCATAGCAACACTGGACTCCAGAAGAGACAACAGAGTAATGCTTCAAAACTCTGAAGGAAAATGATTTCCAACTTAGAACTCAATTCCCAACCAAATTATCATTAAGTATAAAGAATGAAATAAACATATATATATATTTCCAAATATATAAGATTTCAAAAGATTTACTTCCCATGTACCCCTTTTTCAGGAGCAGTTATGAACAGGAGATCCATAGGAAAGATGTAAAGGGAAGACTCAGGACGACACCTATGCAACAGGTCTGGGGAATAACCATATCATTTATGAAGCAGGAGGATGGGAGATGATGCTAAGAAAAAAAAGGAAACTGATAAAAAAAAAAAAACCTGAAGAATGTATTTTACTTAGGGAAGAATCAGTCAGTTATATAGAAAACAAGCAAAGAAAAAAAATAATTGGGACTGAGCTAGGGGACCAAAAATTGCAAAACAAAGGAAATATAAGTTGGTATACCACATAGCTTAGTTGTAAATAACATTTACATCATCTAACAAGGACTGAATACTGATTTAACCAAAAAGAACATTATAACTATATTGGGAGGATAGAAGGAGGGAGAATGTGCTTCTTGTGTAGGTGGGTGGGAGATGGTGGTGGTAAGACAGCTAAACATTTATCCTTTAAAAGTCAAAAAAATGGCATCTAAAATGGGGGAAAAGAACTGGGTGTGGTGGCTCACGCCTGTAATACCAACAGTTTGGGAGGCTAAGGTAGAAGACTGCTTGAGTCTAAGAGCTTGGGACCAGCTTCGGCAACATAGTGAGACCTTGTCTCTATAAAAAAATCAAAAAAATTAGCCAGACATGATGGCATGCACCTGTGGTCCCAGCCACATGGGAGGCTGAGGTAAGAGGATCACCCGAGAGATCAAGGCTGCAGTGAGCCGAGACTGTGCACTGCACTCTAGCCTGGGTGACAGAGTGAGACCCCGTCTTAAAAAATAAATATAAAATGGGAGGCTGGGCACAGTGGCTCATGCCTGTAATCCCAGTATTTTGGGAGGCAGAGGTGGGAAGATCACTTGAGGTCAGGAGTTTGAGACCAGACTGGCCAACATGATGAAACCCTGTCTCTACCAAACACAAAAATTAGCCAAGCGTGGTGGTAGGTGCCTGTAGTTCCAACTACTGGGGAGGATGAGGCATGAGAATCAGTTGAATCTGGGAGGCAGAGGTTGTAGTGAGCTGAGATCACGCCACTGCACTCCAGTCTGGGCAACAGAGCGAAACTCCATCTCAAAATAATAATAATAATAATAAAATGGGGGAACCCCTGATAGAAATAAGGACATACGTTTATTATTTAGAAATGTAAATATGGCCAGGCGCAGTGGCTCATGCCTGTAATCCCAGCACTTTGGGAGGCTGAGGCAGGAGGATTACTTGAGGTCAGGAGTCTGAGACCAGCCTGGCCAACAACATGGTGAAACCCCATCTCTACTAAAAATACAAAAATCAGCCAGGTATGATAACTTGCGCCTGTAGTCACAGCTACTAGAAAGGCTGAGGCAGGAGAATCGCTTGAACCTGGGAGGTGGACGTTGCAGTGAGCAGAGATTGTGCCACTGTACTCCAGAGAGAGACCCAGTCTCAAAAAGAATAAGAAAGGAAAAAAAAAAAGGTGGTTGTCTCTAGGAACAGAATTGGGAGGAGGGATTGGTACAAGTAATAGTGCTATTTTGCATGTTTTGCTTTAAAAACACATAAAAACAGCAGTATTTACATATACTGTGTGCCCAGCATTTTATATACCTTCCCTCAATAAATTCTCCTAACAACCCTCTGAGGTAGGTTTTATTATTATTTCTTATCATAATTCCAATTCCAAGATTGCTGTGAAAGTTAAATGAGATGGTACACTCATTATGTCTAGCACAGGGACTGGCACAAAGTTAAGTTCAGTATAATATTAGCTATTATTATCCACATTGAAAAGCGGAACAGACCCAGAGGGAGGAAAAAACAACATGAACAGAAGGCAGAGTGAACAGCAGTTCAACTAGAATTAAGAACAATGGTTAACAAGCCAAGTGTTGCTACACTGGAAGCCAGGTCAGAAAGGAGTTCGAATGCTACTACTATCTTAAATTATAGATAGATATCTTTGGTGAAAATCATCACAATAGTCTAGTCAGAGGTTGGCAACTTTTTCTGTAAGGGCCAGACAGCAAATGTTTTCTATTTCATGGGTCGTATGGTTTTTGTCATACTGAACTCTGCTGCTGTAGCAGAAAAGTGACCATAGATAAAATGTAAATGAATGAGGTTCCAATAAACATTTACAAAAACAGGCAATGAGCCAGTTTAGTCTGTGGGTTGTAGTTGACTTCTGGTCTAAGTGAAAGGTAAAGAAAGCCAAACAAGGCAAAAGCAATGAGAATGAACGGCAGAATAAATGTAGGAATGCTATAGAGATGAAGGAGGAGAGGAATCTTCACTCCACACGTGCACGCACAACTTGCTCTGCCCTGTGTTCTCCTCCATTTACTGCCCTATTTCTCCCTCTTCATGGCCAAACTTATCATCTTCATTTCCTCATCTCTAATTCATTCCTCAGCCTGTCTCCTGGCTAACCATTCACACTGAAGCTGCTCTGAAAGCCACCAATATGTGTCAAGCTCAAATAACTTTTAAAAATTATTTTAAAATTATTTTTATTTCTTAGAGAGTCTCACCATGTTGCCCAGGCTGGTCTTGAACTCCTGAGCTCAAGTGATCTACCCGCCTCAGCCTCCTAGAGGATTACAGGCGTGAGCCACCATGCCTGGCCTCAAATGGCTCTTGATTCATAGTGTCCCTTTCTTTCCTCTTGATTTCTATTCCTCTTAAAACTTTTTAATCATTTAAAACAGTCATTCTGTAGTCTCTTTCACATTAAGTTCTTGAACTGCTAATTCTCCTGTTAGCCTTACTTCAAAAGAAATAATTTCCTCACAAACCATTATTTCATCCTCAGTGGGGATTTGTTTTTTCTGTGGAAGTCCTTTTGCCCTGGGTTGCAGAGATATGCCTACAGAGCCATTAAATTACGATAGCTTCTGGAGGACACACCATGGGTCTTACTGGCTCAAAACCAGTTTTTGCATTTTTTGGTTTTGTACTCCCTACACCAGAACAGGTAGTGTCAATTTGCATGGTGCAGGACTTGGGCTTTAATTGTTCATAGGAGATATTTAAATTTCTTGATCTCTAGAAAATCAGGTAGAAACAACAAGTAGAGTTTTTCTTGTTATCCTCTTACTGAAGGGACAGACCTTACACATTCTCAGATTTATTCAGAGATTTCAGTTTTTTATCTTATTTTGACCAAAGTCATTATATCTCTTGTCCCTGTATAAGCTTTAAATCCTAGCTCAAGGATTGGCAAAATATAACCTGCTGCTTGTTTCTGAGTTGAGAATTTTTAAAATATTTTTTAATGGTTAGGGAAAAATGTCAAAATAATAATATCTCATGACATCTGAATATTATATCAAATTCAATTTTCAGTGTCCATAGATAAAATTTACTGGAACACAGTCACTTCCATTTGTTTGCATGTTGTCTATGGCTACTTTTGTGCTACAACAGCAGAGGCACTAAATGGCTTTCTAAGTCACAAATATTTACTACTAGGCCCTTTACTGAAAAAACATGCCAAGCCTCGGTCTAGCTTCTAAGGCCTATATTCAGACAAAATCTCTGTCTCAGTGGCAAAGAGCATTCTTCAGGCATTAACTGACATGCATGTGTGTATGAGACACAGTAGGGTACTACTTCTTCTGGAATCTTCACTCTTGGCTTCTGTGATATCTCTCTCTTCTACTTTTCATCTGCCTCTTCCTTCTCATTTTCCTTTACCAGCACCCTTTCCACTGCTTCCTCAGTAGTTGATGCTTTCCAGGGGTTTAATGGTTGTATATTTTTTCTTTAATATATATAGTCATGTGTCGCCAAATGACGAGGATATGTTCTGAGAAATGCATTGTTAGGCAATTTTGTTGTATGCAAACACCACAGAGTGTAATTACACAAACCTATGTAATAGGTTTAGCCTTCTACATACCTAGGCTAGATGGTATACCCTATTGCTCCTAGGCTACAAACCCATAAAGCATGTTACTGTAGTGAATACTAAAGGCAACTGTAACATGATGGCAAGTGTTTGTATATCTAAAGCATCTACATATAGAAAAGGCACAGTAAAAATCATGTGTTATAATCTTACAGGACCACTGTCATAAATGTGGTCTACTGTTGACCGAAATGTCATCATGCAGTACATGACTGTACTGTCTTAAGGCTAGAGCTTCTTAAAGTGTGATCATGGATCACCTGGATTCTAATCACCTGGGTAATATTAAAACTGCAAGTTCCACGCCTGTAATCCCAGAACTTTGGGAGGCCGAGGCGGGCGGATCACGAGGTCAAGAGATCGAAACCATCCTGGCCAACATGGTGAAACCCCCTCTCTACTAAAAAATACAAAAATTAGCTGAGCGTGGTGGTGCGTGCCTGTAGTCCCAGCTACTCAGGAGGCTGAGGCAGTAGAATTGCTTGAACTGGGGAGGCAGAGGTTGCAGTGAGCTGAGATCACGCCACTGCACTCTAGCCCGGCGCCTGGAAACAAAGCAAGAGTCTGTCTCAAAAAAAAAAAAAAATTGCACAAATAATGTTCGTTTTGCTGTTAAAAGAAAGTCAGAAAGAAAAAAAATTAAAAAAAAAAAAAAAAAAGAAAGGAAAAAAAACCTGCCAGTTCCTGGGCCTGAATCTAGACCTGCTGAATCAGAATCTCTGTAAGTGGGACACAGGAAATGGACTATATAAACAAGTTCTCCATATTTATTTTTCCTTTTATTTTTAGTGGACACATAGTAACAAATACGTATCTATGGGATATGGATTTATATTTCCATATATGTATACAATGTGTAATGATAAAATCAAGGTAAATGGCATATCCATCACCTTTGAATAATATAATTATTACTGTTATTATTTTGAGATGGAGTTTGGCTCTTGTTGCCCAGGTTGGAGTGCAATGGCACGATCTCGGCTCCCTGCAATCTCTACCTCCCTGGTTCAAGCGATTCCCCTGCCTCAGCCTCCCGAGTAGCTGGGATTACAGGCGTACGCCACCACACCCGACTAATTTTGTATTTTTAGTAGAGACAGGGTTTTTCCATGTTGATCAGGCTGTCTTGAACTCCTGACCTCAGGTGATCTGCCCACCTCAGCCTCCCAAAGTGCTGGGATTACAGGCGTGATTTTTTTTTTTTTTTAAGACCAGGTCTTGCTCTGTTGCCCAAGTTGGAGTGCAGTGGTGTAATCAGGGCTCACTGCAGCTTCTGCTTTCTAGGCTCAAGCGATCCTTCCATCTCAGCTCCCTGAGTAGCTAGAACCACAGGTGCACACCACCATACCTGGCTAATTTTTGTATTTTTGGTAGAGACAGGGTTTCGCCATGTTGCCCAGTCTGGTCTCAGACGTCTGGACTGAAGTGATCCACCTGCCTTGGCCTCCCAAAGTACTGGGCAGGCATGAGCCACCATGCCTGGCTGAATATTTATCATTTCTTTGTGTTGTGAATATTCAAAATCCTCTCTTCTAACTTTTTGAAAATATACACTAAGTTATTGTGAGCAATATTCACCCTAGGATGCTATAGAGCACTAAATTTATTCCTCCCTAATAGCTGTAACTTTGTATCTGTTACCTCTCCCTGTTCTCCTCTCTTCATTACCCTTCCCAGCCTCTAATGACCATGATTCTACATTCTACTCTCTACTTCCATGAGCTCAATTTTTTTTTAGCTTCCATATATGGGTGCGAACATGCGGTATTTATTCCAAGTTTATTTTTGTACACAAAATAAACTCACATTTGTGAACCACTGACCTGAGCAATCTCTCTCATTCTCACCATTTTAACTATTTGTGACAGGCTTACAACCAAAAACTTTTTCTCCAACTCTGCCCTCTCTCCTAAACTTCAGACTCCTACAGAATTGTCTCTAGGCACCTCCACCTATATTTCATAGGCATAAACTCAACATAAACAAAACGTGTTCTTCCCAAATTTACTCTTCTTTCTCTTTTATTTCAACTAATAGTACTACCTTTCACCCTGCAGCCCAGGTCAGAAACCTGGGATCATTCTTAACACTTTCCTCTCCTTTATTTTCACATCCAAACGTTATTAATCCTACCTCCTAAATATCTTTTACCCCCAGCTATTGCCATGGTCTGGTTCTTATCTTCACATTTCCAGGACTAACACAGTAACTTTTAGCCACAGGTCCTTGCCTTTTCAAATCCACACTCCACAGAGATATCTTTCTAAATACGAATTTCTTATTTCTCAGTTGAATTATAACCATATTGTACAACTGCCCCTAAGTATTTTAAGGGCAGTGAGAACAAGGGGATATCAGTAAGGAAACTATATTTTAGGTGCTGCCCCTAGGCACCAGCCCCTAAAATACAGTTTCCTTACTGGTATCCCCTTGTTCTCCCTGTAGCCAGAAGGATCTGATCACATTACTCCTCTTCGGCTTCCTAGTATCTGCAAGATAAATTCCTGGTTCTTCACATTGCAGACAAGGCCTGCTCCACTCTAGCTACTACCAATCTCCAATCTGCTCCTCCCATACCCACTCTCACATTTTGTGCTGCAGTTCCTTTTTTCCTGTAGGTGTTCTGTTTGCCCAGGATGCCCTTTCTTCCTTCATCAGCTCAGCAAGTTCCTCCTTTTCTTCAAAACACAACTAGGATATTTCTCCTCTGTGAAGATTCTCCAGAGTCCTCTAGGCAGAGCTCATCATCACCTCCTCCAGCCTAACTCTGATTTGTGCCAGTCTGTGCTTATTATTCCACCTCCCACTAGACTTTGAGCAACTCTAGCTCACTCCTTTATCCCTTAGGCCTGGCACAGAATAGGTTGCTTGATAGATGTTCCTGAAATTGAAATGGGCCCAAATGAGTCAAAGATAACTCTACAGTTGGAACCTGAGCAGCTACTGGCACAAATGCCTTAATCAAAAGGAAGAGGAAAATCAGAAGAAATAGTTTGAGGAGAAAGGGTTGTGGGACAATAGGTCTGTAACAAATAGGTGAGCTTGAGACTGTGGCAGAATATCCAGGTGTTGAGATCCAACTAGGAACTGAAAATATGATACACAAATTCCAAGGAGAGATCAGGTGAGACGAGAGTTACAGATTTGGGAAGTGTGAAGCTATCGCAGCTGATGAAATAACCAAGGGAGAAGAATAACCAAAGAGAAGAAGGCAAAGAACAATATGTTGGAAACCATGAGGCAAGAGGAAGAAAAGACAAAATGAAGGAGAAAGAAAAGTCTGCCAAAGATAAAGTCAAATAGGTATCAGAAGCAATGTCAGGAAAGCTATAGAAAAACAGTTTCAAGAAGAAGGAAGGATTACATTATCTAGAAATGACAGAAAATTACTTGAGTTGAATACAGTACATCAAGAAAAAATATTATGGAGATTAGGTTTTCAGTCTAAGCCATTAAAAGAGTTTGTATTTACTTAAAGCAATCTAAATGCTGATTTCTCCTGAGCTGTAAAATTTAGGAGTTCCAACATCAAACTCTCTTCACGTTTTCCGTGTACTTATCCAGCATCATCCGAGACGAAGGCGTACCAGTAAGGGAGATCAGTCAGTTCTCTGACTGCACAGTCAGAGACACTGAGAACAGCAGAATGAAAACAAAGTCAAGGTAAGTAAAATGTGATCTGGATTATACCTGAAATAGGACCCAACTGTGCCATTTTCCCTAGCCATGGGAGAGGTTCTGGGCCAGGCTCAAAGAGAGACATCATGAGGTTTGATTTCTTCTTGCTGTCAGCTTGGGAGTAGAGCATTCCATGCCATTCAGGACTAGATGGAGAGAAGATGGAAGATCAGAAGAACATCAAGTCTGAGACTGTTAAGTTAAATAAGTCTAGCTAGTATTTTTCTCTTGAGAGACACAGGCTTCAGCTTTGCAATCAGGCACATTATTTTTACCAAAGCCAAATCCTAAACCTGAAAATGCATACCGCTGTCCCCTAATATTTCCATTTTTTCTGGGACATTTATTATTATTCAGGTAAAATTATGTGGATATGGAAATCAAAAGCAGCCTGGAAAGAGAAAAAACAAATCACAAAGGGCAGCAAGTAGCTGAGAGGTGATGAGGAGGAGTAAAGGCTGTGACCTATAGGTCCTGTCAGCTCCCTCATCGTGTCACTCACAGCAGCACCAAGAGAAGCCCTTCTACCACAGGCACAAGGCTATCACCCTGTGCTGTAAGAGACACCCTGTCCCAGCTTCTCAAAGGGTCCCAGATGATTCTCATATTGAGACCAGTACAAGTAGTTTGGGTGCCAAGAAATATAGCAGACTAATACCTAATAAGAACTGCATTTCTTTTTGGACCAGTTAATTTTAACTGCAGCAGAAATGGAGCCATGCTTCCTCTGATTAATCCTAACCTCTTGATCTATACCAGCCCACCCCAGGTAGTGGCCAGAAGATAATCAGTGACCTCCTCTTTTCTAACAATAGGTATTACAGCAAGGGAAATAGATGGTTTTGCAGATTTTGCGACTTCAGAAAACATAAAACTATACAGGATCTCCTCACAGGGAAGGAACACAGCAGAATAATTATGGGTAGGCTCTGGAGTCAGAATGCATGGGTAAGAATCATGGCTCTTTCATTACTAGCTGTGTGACCTTCAGGAAGTTCCATGACCTCTCTAAACCTTAGTCTCCTCATCTATAAAACAGGGATAATGCTGGTACCTCCCATATAGTGTTGTTAAGAGGGATTAAATGCACTAACATATGTAGAGTACCTAGAGGAGTGCCTGGGACATAATAAAATGCTCAATATTATCAGCATCTTTTTTTTTTCCATTTAGTTCTATCACCTCATTTTATAGATGAGGAGCCTATGAATCCTGCCAACTGTTCTAAAGCAAGTTAGTAGCATTGCTATAACCAGAACCCAGGTATCCTAGATAGGATTTAAAAAGAGGAAAAGGATATAAAGGCAACATAATAAAAGGCTCACTCCATACTTATTCTTGGGGATGATTTAAAAAGTAGTTTAGAAGGTAATAGCAGCCCGGCACTGTGGCTCAACGCCTGTAATCCCAGCACTTTGGGAGGCCAAGGTGGGAGAATCCTTGAGCCCAGGAGTTCAAGACCAGCCTGGGCAACATAGTGAGACCCCACTTCTATAAATTAAAAAAAAAAAATTAGCCAGGCATGTGGTGCACACCTGGGTGCCGGCTACTTGGAAGCCTGAGATGGGAGGACTGCTTGAGCCTGAGAGGTTGAAGCTGCAGTGAGCCATAATCATGCCACTGTACCCCAGCCTAGGGGACAGAGCAAGACCTTCTCTCAAAAGAAAAAAAGAATGTAATGGCAGGTGGGAAGAATGTGTCAGGAAAAGGAAAAAGGTGATAAGGACTTTTCTATTTCTTTCAGAAAAGTCTGCAAAATACTTCACTTTGTAAAATGATTTTCCCTTTCATTCAACCAAATGTAAACAAAGTTTCCTACCCTAATTGAACAATCGCTACCATTCCTTCTACTTTTAGGCTACCATGGAGCAGGACACAAAAGTTGGGTATTTTGCCTGCAATCTGATTGGCTGAATTTTCATCTTCATTATCATCAGTGATGCCAGTACCCACCTCATCACCTTCTGTGAAAAAAAGAGAAAACAGGTTAGACTGAAATTAGCTAAAAATCCCAAACCCCAATTTATACTCTTGGATGTTTCTAGCCTTGAAGGGATAGTGTACAGAGTTCTAAGGGAATATTATAACAATACGATGTCCCAGAAAACTCATTCCAGTTTTCCAGTGTCTACATAAAAGTCTGTTTCCACACATTATATGAATTCCATTTATATAAAACATCTAGAATAGGCAAATCTATATATAGAGAAAGAATATTAGTAGTTATTTGAGGTAGGGGAAATGGGGGAGGGGTCTGGGAGTTGATAGTTAAAGGGTGCAGGGTTTCTTTTTGGGGTTATAAAAAGTTCTCAAATTGATTGTGGTGATGGTTGCACAACTCTGTAAATATACTAAAAACCACTTTAAATGGGTGAAGTATATGGTATGTGAATTTTATCTCAGTAAAGCTGTTATACACACAAAAATCCATTTTCCACAGTTCCACTAGGATGTTTAGTTAGATGCTATCTGGAAATTTCAGGCACCCATTTCAACAGAATTAGATACAGAGATGTCAAAGGCATTCATAACCAACAGCCTTAGGGCAGCACATGCATGAGTCTCCAAAGGTAAACAGTGATTACTCTATAAGCTTCTTGACTGGATTCTCCAGATTCTCTCACACTCTGCTGACAGATGAATCTTCCTTCAATTAACTTCCCTCTGAAAATATCTGTCTGCTCTGTTTTGTTCAAAGACTTTCTAATTCAACAGGAAGAATTTGCCCAGTTTAGCTAGACATTTCAACAACTCTAACAACGTGGCCCTATTCTGCCTTCCCATATTTTTCTTTTCACTATTCCCCTACATAAATGCTTTATTTTGCTCAATTTCTTTCTTTCCTTTTTTCTTTTTTTGAGACAGAATCTTGCTCTGTTGCCCAGGCTGGAGTGCAGTGGTGCAATCTCAGCTCACTGCAACCTCTGCCTCCCGGGTTCAAGCAATTCTCTGCCTCGGCCTCCTGAGTAGGTGGGATTATAGGCACCTGCCACCATGCCCAACTAATTTTTGTATTTTTATTAGAGACGGGGTTTTGCCATCTTGGCCAGGCTGGTCTTGAACTCCTGACCTCGTGATCCATCCACCTTGGCCTCCCAAAGTATTGGGATTACAGGCGAGAGCCACCATGCTTGGGCTGCTCCATTTCTTTCTTGGCAACTATACTGCATGCAGAATTCCCCAGGGCCTTAAAAAATAAGGGAAATCTGGCTGTTCTCTGAGAATAATAAATTATCAACACAGTGATTATAAAGCCATCTGTGGGTATATATCAAGATTCTGTCTGTGAACGTGTGATTGAGTGGTTATGGAATATCTAATACTCCAACTGAGATAACCTGGGGATAAATGGAATGTGGTCATTACTTAGTATGTGAAAACCTGACTGAGTATATACAATTCTTAGAGAAGCTGATAAATGTAAAGTGGATGGTCACCCTAAAACAGATAAAAAGGTAATTTGAACTGGGTAGTAGAACTGGGATTTGAACCTGTAGCCAGTCAGGGATCAGAGCTCCTGCTCTACACCTGCCACAGCACAGTGCCTCCCTTGAAAAAGAGAATTTTAAAGAGCTACAGACTAGCATTCTCCAGAGAGATGCTGAATTTGGGAAGTTGACTTTATAGTTCCTAGAGATATATGCTGCAGTAATGAGGACTCACAAGGACTTGGATTCACCCTTTCATTCAACAATATTTACTGAGTATCTACTATGTGCTGGGCACTAGTAGAACAAAGAATAGTTGTACTTCTTCCCTGTATAAAGCTGTATTTAACTTATACATTTATCAAGTAACCTTCTGATAATTACTTAGGCTTTCTCGGCACGTTCTACTAGGAAAGGCAGAGCCCTGGATGAGGGACTAAGCATTTTCATCTCTAAAGAAGACCTCCACTGTAAATTCACAAACCAACATACAGTAAATATGTGTCAAAATGTTTTCTACCATGTAAAGCAGTAGAATTACTTTTTTTTTCTTTTGAGATGGAGTCTCACTCTATAGCCAGGCTGGAGCGCAATGGCGCAATCTGAGGTCACTGCAACCTCCACCCCTCGAGTTCACGCAATTCTCCTGCCTCAGCCTCCCAAGTAGCTGAGACTACAGATGTGCGCCACCACACCTGGCTAACTTTTGTATTTTTAGTAGAGATGGGGTTTCACCATGTTGGCCAGGATGGTCTCGATCTCCTGACCTCCCTCAAGTGATTTGCCCACCTGAGCCTCCCAAAGTAATGTGATGGGATTACAGGCGTGAGCCACTGCACCCAGCTGCAGTAGAATTACTTTTCTGATATATTAGCCAACATTCCATTTTCCAAAATCCAATTCTGCAACTATTCCTTTCCCTTAAACTCTGCAAAATGGGCTATCCTACTATCTAAGATTTAAGAATAATTTTAGTTAATAAGATGCTTCATATGTATCACTGGAATAGGCAGAGAACTCACCTTTGTTAAGTGCTATAGGTAAGACCAGATGTCTGGACAGAACTGGGGGACTTGAAATATCAGCTATATCAATAAATCCTACTATTTCCAAATCTGAAAGGAAGGAATTAACATAGAATTAATTCATTCTATGGAAAAGTACATTATTTTCTGTATTAAATTTCACAAATGCACTGTTTAGGCTGGGGTTTCAAATATGATGACTGGGAAAGTTATTAGATTTGTCTATGGAGTCATCTAATAATTTGCATTTTAAATTGATCAGGATGTAATGATAACTATCATTTATTTAACGAATTTAAGTTATATGACAAAATCAGCTAAACTTTATTTTTATAAGGCTGGGATCCCAGCCAAGGCAAAAATCTGAAAGGTCAAATCCCTCTGTATAGTCAGGGATGTTCAGGTCACCAGGGGGCATCAGAGTCAAACACTTCCACAGCAACTATAATCAGCCTTTGAAGAATAAAGCTTTTGTATTAAAAACATCTCTCTGAGAAAAAACTGTATTCTTTACAAAACTAGGGTAAGCAGTCTAAATATGACAACAATTTCTGTGCTTTACAGAAGCTGTATTAAAGACCAAAAGTATTTGCTGAAAACCTAAAATAAATAAAAATAAATGTTGTAACCAAAAGAACATAAAAATTTTGATAATATAAATAATATAAAGACTTAAAAAACAATAAAAATTATAAAGAAGAAAAAGTCACTCATTCATAATCAAAGGAAATAAGTTTTACTGATGTGCTTTTCAGTCTTTCTTCTAGGTTAATACCCATATTTTCAAAAGAATTTGTAAAAATCAGAATCACGAGTACCTTATATTTCTAATACATTAGGAAGTGTGTTTTTCTGGAGATTTGCTGTCCTTACTTCCCTTAGCTGAATAGTAAATGCATTAGTATAAGCAACTAGATATTTTTCATTTGAATAGAAAAAGGTCTACATATTTTAAGGTAGTTTAGCTGCAAGAAAGATCTTCCACTAAGAGTTTATACGGGAAAGAAAAGACCTATTCAAATTTACCTATCAAAAAAGGATGAAAAGGAAGTGGAATCTAACTGTTATGAAGGCAACAAGACTTTTGGTACAGCTTAATATACTCCTGTCTAGTCACAGTAGAAGAGATGGATGCCTTGCTTCCAGACAGCCAGAAGCTAAAGGCAAAAAAAGTAAAATGACTGTTCACAGCCCCTTACTCCAAAACCCCTTAAAAATCCGTATACCCAAAACGATGTGCATTTACTGCACATTTAATTCTAATCACTTATTGACTGGACAGTTACCTACTGGGCACCTACTAAGTGTCAGGCACTGTGCTGGACATCAAGGCTGTAATGGTAACTGAAACACTGATAATATCCATCCCTAAGAGGTTTAACATGCACCTAACACTCAAGGAGTCCACTCACCAATAGGAGGCAAGTCTCCTCTCCACTGCTCCTTGCTAGTTTTGACTCTTCACTTTGCCAATCTCAATTAAGCATAGTACTAGCAACATGACCCAGGCAAAAGCTGTGATATATCACTTTTAGTCAGTCATAATATAAGCAGCAGGGCTAGAAGAATACACTATATCAGATCCAAGAACTCCAAGACCATCTGGTTGATTCGCCCTACCTATCCAATAATAACTGGAGGAAGACTTCCCAGGGTCATATAGCAAGAGTCATATTGCAAAGTATAGAAGCTAGCCCTTCTTATATGACTTAATTATGATACTAATTAATCTCAGTATCTCTATTAAGAATCACCTCAAAGATTTCAATGCTAGTTGAATATGGCTATGATTTCCAACTCTAATAATTTGTGGTTATAATTAACTAGGATTTGAGATCAACTGATGACCTTACCATAAAAGACCAATATTCTGCCACCCCTTAGATAATGAATCTTCTAATCTAAAGTGCTGATGACAACAGCATCCTAGTACAGGTTGGGTATCCCCTATCTGAAAATCTGAAATCCAGAATGTTCCACAATCCGCAACTATTATACACGCATGAAGCTAACATGAAGCTCAAAGGAAATGCTCACTGGAGCACTTCAGATTTTCAGATTAGGGATGCTGAATCACTAAGTAAAATGCAAATATCCCCAAACCTGAAAAAATCTGAAATCTGAAACACTTCTGGTCCCAAGCATTTTGGATAAGGAATACTCAACTTGTATCATAATACATATTTCTTTTCAACCTTCCTAGACAGAGAAGAGAGTAAAAGCCACAAGTCAGAAAAGGTAAGGATAACAGAGAAACTGAGAAGTTTTTAAAAAAGTTACCTGTGTTAATGACTTTAGGGATCGGATCAATTTCTTCATCTACAACAAAAGGTTCTGGCCTGGGGAAGACTTGTACATCAGCAGTTAGGTGTCCACACTTGAGAACAGCATGAAAAGGTGTATATGCCAGATCTATCAGTTTTCTAGAATGATAATTAAGTTACAGGAAGAGTAATATGATACATATAAAGTTCATATTTCAAGACACAAAGGTTGTTTTCTTTTCAAGTTGGTTCCAAAATTAAGATCTGACCATCTGTAAAACAGAACAAAATCTGACATTTTGAGTGAGGCAATTTCAATTCTGAAAAGCCCAGGAGCAAGTTAACTAACCTTTGAAATTGCTGAGCCATTATAAGGAGGTCAATATCTACAGGCAGTATAGATTTACTTTAAAAAACCATTACTGGCTGGGCACAGTCGCTCACACCTGCAATCCCAGCACTTTGGGAGGCCGAGGCAAGCGGATCACGAGGCCAAGAGATTGAGACCATTCTGGCCAACATGGTGAAACCCTGTCTCTACTAAAAATACAAAAATTAGCTGGACATGGTGGCGTGTGCCTGTAGTCCCAGCTACTCGGGAGGCTGAGGCAGGAGAATTGCTTGAACCCGGGAGGCGGAGGTTGCAGTAAGCTGAGATCGTGCCACTGAACTCCAGCCTGGCACCTGGCGATGGAGCAAGACTCTATCTCAAAAAAAAAAATAAATAAAAAAAATAAAAAAAAACATTACTACCAATCATTTTATCTGAAAAATGTACAACTTGGGGAAAATGAAATGACACAATTAGGAAGAGTAAAACAGATTGTCTTTACCGATGTCAAATTATAATACTGGATTGTAAAGAAGGCAAAAGAGCTCTAAGCATACACTCACCCAAACATAGACTGTACATTCTTCAAGCACAGGGGGCCATCAATAGTAAAAATCTGCCCTTCACCATTGTTTAAATCTATGAGACGTTCAAGGCATTCCAAGGAATCGGTGCTCTGGAGCTATAAAGCAAAACAGATGACCCTTTAAAGTGGCACAAAATGCCAGATTATCATCAGCACACCAAGGTCAAAGCCATTACTATAACATAGGCAACAAATAACTGAGATTTTTTTTAACAGCCAATGTGAGAAGAAAATAACTACAACAATTTTGGTTCAAGGTTACCAAAGAGGAATGTTACACAAAATGACACACGTAGAGCTATGCCATTCAGAAGTAGTCTTGCAGATTCTCAGCAGTGACCACAGTTAGTATTTACACAGCATCTTCCCTCCAAAGTGTTTCTAACATCTTTTGGCAAGAACCATCATTATCTACATTTTACAGAGAGAAAAACTGAGGGGAAGAAAGGTTAAATCACATTCCCAAATGAATGGGAAAACCAAGAAGTAAAGTGTTTAATAAAACATATGTCAGAATAATGTCACTTTACTCTTCTGTCAAAGTCAAAGCATACTCCCGTAAACATTTCTGGTGGAACAGACGTAAGAATTCTTAAATAAGGGAAATGACTAACACCAAAAAGAACACCTTGACCCTTTATGCCCCCATCAGGAGGATGGATAACAACTCCAGCTATGTTCCCCAGATGGAGCAACACTCTGAAATTTTAAAGAACATTTTAGACCCAGAATCTTTTCAAATAAAGTGACCAGCCTCAGATGAAACCAATGGAGTTCAATGCTACAGTATATACAATATAGTACTAGTGGCATATACTAAAAAATAAACTAAGTAGTAAAATATGCCTAATCAAACTAAAAATAACTTAGTAAAAGTTATTACCTCCTCCAAATTTGCCATGCACATGATATATAACTTAGACGGGAAAGGAAAAGGTAGTGGAAACCTGTTGCTCTCACTTCGTTGATTTTGAGTAGCTAGTGAATGTCGTAATGACCCTCTACCAATGCCAAGACAGCCATCTGTCACCAGGACAACCTGTTTGTAAAAAGAGAGAGAGAGAGGAGGTTGTACATTAAATTACATATTTAAAGCAGTACCATTTAGCAATGTTTTCACTTCTAGAAAGGGGCACCAGGGTGGGGTACAGTGGCTCAAGCATGTAATCCCAGTGCTTTGGGAGGCCAAGGCAGGAGGACTGCTTGAGTCCAGAAGTTCGAGACCAGCCTGGGCAATATAAGGAGACCCCATCTCCACAAAAAGTTAAAAAAAAAAGTTAGCTAAGAGTGGGGCATGCACTTGTGGTCCCAGAAAGTTGGGGGGCTGAGGTGGGAGGATCACTTGAGCCTGGGAGGTCAAGTCTGCAGTGAGTGTGTCACTGCACTCCAGCCTGGGTGACAGAGTGAGACTCTGTTTCAAAAAACAAAACAAACCCCCAACCCCCCCAAAAAAAATCCCAAAAAAGAGCATGAGAAAATTTTGTGGGGTGCTAGAACCCCACTCTACATTACAAGGTAAAGAACACTGTATCTTAATTGTAGTAGTGGTTATATAGGTGTATACATTTGTCAAAACTCAGTGAACTATGTACTTAAGATCAATGCATTTTACTCTATTTCATCTAATACAATATTTTTTAAAAGCTTGTCTCTGAACACTTAAAAAAGGACAAAAACATTCACAACCATTCTTACTTAATTGTATTAAAACTAGAACCCCAGGCTAGACACGGTGGCTCATGCCTGTAATCCCAGCACTTTGGGAGGCTGAGGCAGGCAGATCACAAGGTCAGGAGTTTGAGACCAGCTGGCCAATATGGTGAAACCCTGTCTCTACAAAAAAAAAAAAAAAAAAAAAAAATACAAAAATTAGCTGGATGTGCTGGCACATGCCTGTAATCCCAGCTACTCGGGAGGCTGAGGCAGGAGAGTTGCTTGAACCCAGGAGACTGAGGTTGCAGTGAGCCAAAATAGTGCCACTGCACTCCAGCCTGGGTGACAGAGTGAGATTCCATTTCAAAAAAACAAAAACAAAAACAAAAACAAAAAATTAGAACCCCATCTCTTAGATAAGGAGTTGGTACCTAACATAGCAATGTCAAAAATGGAATGAGAATTCATTTCACATGTGTCCCTAAGAAGTACCAGCACAGTAGTCTGAACTTTGCCACTTTATTTTCAAAGATGGTAAACTCTATGCCTGGTCAACTAAAATGACATCCTTAAAATATGTATTTATAAAGGCTGTTTAACCGAAATATACGAGATATTTAAAATGCATTCTTTTTTTTTTTCAGAGGGAATCCCAGTCTGTTGCCCAGGCTGGAGTGCAATGCTGCGATCTTGGCTCACTGCAACCTCTGCCTCCCGGGTTCAAGCGATTCTCCTGTCTCAGCCTCCCAAGTAGCTGGGATTACAGGTGCACGCCACCATGTCTGGCTAATTTTTGTATTTTTAGTAGAGATGGGGTTTCACCATGTTGGTCAGGCTGGTCTTGAACCTCTGACCTTGTGATCCACCCACCTTGGCCTCCCAAAGTGCTGGGATTACAAGCATGAGTCACCGCACCCGGCCTAAAATGCATTCTTAACCTACCTGTAATTTGAAAAACCCAATAAAATAAACCAACAATGGATAGTAATTGCAAAATCATTTTCCTTTCCTTCATTGCTTCAGAATGATCCTGTGGTAGACAGACTTCCCATGCATCCCAGGGGAGGATTATTTTTGCTCTTCCTAGCCTAGTCTAGTAACTTGATAATGAAAGGCCATTGAGACAATATTCTTTTTTTTTTTTTGAGATGGAGTCTCACTCTGTCACCCAGGCTGGAGTGCAGTGGCGTGATCTCAGCTCACTGCAACCTCCACCTTTAATCAGGTTTAAACGATTCTGCCTCAGCCTCCTGAGCAGCTGGGACTATAGGTACATGCCACCACGCCCAGCTAATTTTTGTATTTTTAGTAGAAACAGGGTTTCACCATATTGGCCAGGCTGGTCTCAAACTCCTGACCTCGTGATCCACCCACCCTGGCCTCCCAAAGTTTTGGGATTACAGGTGTGAGCCACCATGCACAGCCCTTACGGCAGTATTAAGTGGTGGCAATTTGTGAAATATCAAGATTGGCACTTACTGATAAAGCCCAAGAATGTTTAATAGAGTTTTCCTAGAAGGATATCATCTTTTGGCATGATAGTCAATTGACTACAAGGCAATTTCCTTTTCTAGGTACCAACAATTGCTATATAATGATTTACCTCCACCAGCTTTTAAAGATGCTATATGATAATGAAATATTTCATGTAATGTCAAAATGAAACAGGCTTTACTGAATAATAAGGACACAGTACAGCTGCCTAAAACCTTGGTTGAGGCTGGGTGTGGTGGCTGACAGCTGTAATCCCAGCACTTTGGGAGGCCAAGGCCAGTGGGTCACTTGAGACCAGGAGTTCAAGACCAGCCTGGCAAACGTGGCAAAACCCTGTCTACTGAAAATACAAAAATTAGCCAGGTGTCGTAGTGCACTTCTGTAGGGCATGGTGGCGCACTACGGTAGTCCCAGCTACTCAGGTGACCGAGGCATGAGAATTCCTAGAGCCCAGGAGGCACAGGTTGCAGTGAGCCGAGATCACACCACTGCACTCCAGCCTGGACGACAGGGCAAGACTGCTTCAAAAAAAAAATAAAATAATAATTGAAAACCTTGGCTTAAAAAATTCCACTTTTTTTTTTTTTTTTTTTTTTTTGAGACAGAGTCTCGCTCTGTTGCCTAGGCTGGAGTGCAATGGTGCGTTCTTGCCTCACTACAAACTCCACTTCCCAGGTCAAGCAATTCTCCTACCTCAGCCTCCTGAGTAGCTAGGATTACAGGTGTAGGCCACCATGCTGGGCTAATTTTTGTATTTTTAGTACAGATGGGGTTTCAGTATGTTGGCCAGGCTGGTCTCTAACTTCTGACCTCAGGTGATCCATCCACCTCAGCCTCCCAAAGTGCTGGGATTACAGGGGTGAGCCATAGTGCCTGGCCAAAAATTCCACATTTAAACAAGGTTGTTTTATAGTAACTGATTATAAAAACCGATAACCAATAACTACCACCTCTACAATATTTTTTTGTGTTTTGCTTTTTTGAGATGGAGTTTCACTCTTGTTGCCCAGGCTGGAGTGCAATGCCGTGATCTCAGCTCACCACAGCCTCCGCCTCCCGGGTTCAAGTGATTCTCCTGCCTCAGTCTCCCAAGTAGCTGGGATTACAGGCATGTGCCACCGCGCCCAGCTAATTTTTATATTTTTAGTAGAGACGGATTCAGGATCAGCCCCTTGCCCTCAGATTGCCCTCAGGTTATATACAGTACATCTCAAATTCAGATTCTTCCTTTATTCAAAAGAAGAAAATCATAAAAGTCAAATGTCTGCATGATGCACAAGGTCTGCTTCTTAAAATTTGAGTTTCTCCTCTAAAACCAAAGAAGAAATAGCAAATGAAACTGTGCTACCTGCTAGCTTTCAGTTCAGAAGATACTGACAACAAAACTTCATTTATTCACTATATTGTTAGGAAATAAGACATTCTATATGCACAGATTTACTAAAATAGATAATGCCTAAAAGGGAAGATGCTATAAAAAGCTTTTTCACTTCTGAAAAGAAATTGATCAAAAGGCATTCACTGACTTCTTTAGCAAGTATCCACTACATTCTATAAAACAGGGTGGTTTTCACAATGAGAAAAAATGTTTTAGTTATCTTCTAAAGGTGAGTTTATTGAGATACAATTTACATGCTGTAAATTCACCCTTTTTAGTAAACAGTTCTATGAGTTCTGACAGCTGTATTCAGTCGTGTAACCACCCCCAAAACAAGATAAAGAACAGTTCCATCACGTCCCAGATTCCCTCCTGCTTGACTCCCAGGCAACTACAACCTTATTTTTTTAAAGACAGGGCCTCACTATGTTGTCCAGGCTGGTCTTGAACTCCTGGGCTTGTGATCCTCCCGCCTTGGCTTCACAAAGTGGTAGGATTATAGGTGTGAGCCACCATGCCTGGCTACAATCTTTTTTTTTTAATTATTAAAAAATAAATACTAGTGATGGTACTCAACTGAGGAATCCTGTGTTTGACTCCATAAGGAAAAGTCACACACCAGGGTCCAGCAAACCATGGCCCACAGGCTAAATTTGGCCCTGTTTTTGTAAATAAAGTTTTATTTAAACACAGCCCTACCCATTCATTTACTAAACAGCTATGGCTGTTTTCATGCTGTAACACCAGAGTTGAGTAGTTGCCACAGACACCTACAAAGCCTAAAATATAAAAAAAAAGCTTGCAGACTCCTGTTGTAGACTATTATGATTTTTCTTTTAACAATGTTTCTGCATTTTTCCTTCAAAATATGCTATTACTTCTCAGAAGTATCTGTATAGAGCAAATTTCCAGTTGTCTTTTTCTGCTACTATTCTGCTCTGATTTGATGCTAATGTGGCCTACTGTGGAGTCTAAAGAGCAACATATTTTATGGTTTTTTTATTTTTATTTTTATTTTTTTGCTAGAATCTCACTCTGTCGCCAGGCTGGAGTGCAGTGGCGCGATCATGGCTCCCTTGCAACCTCCGCCTCCTGGGTTCAAGTGATTCTGCTGCCTCAGCCTCCAGAGTAGCTGGAACTACAGGTGCACATCATCACGCCCAGCTAATTTTTGTATTTTTAGTAGAGACAGGGTTTCACCATGTTGGCCAGGATGGTCTTGATCTCTTGACCTTGTGATCCTCCTGCCTCATCCTCCCAAAGTGCTGAGATTACAGGCGTGAGCCACCATGCCCAGCCAGATTTTATGTTTTATACTCCTTACTTTTTAGACAACTCAGATGAGATGGTTAAAAGTTTGCTGAATAAGGCTGGGCATAGTGGCTCACCCCTGTAATCCCAGCACTTTGGGAGAAGAGGTGGGCGGATCGCCTGAGCCCAGGAGTTTGAGACCGGCCAGGGTAACATGGCAAAACCCCATCTCTACAAAAACGTAAAAAATTAGCCAGGTGTGATTGCATTTGCCTATACTCTCTACTACTCAGGAGGCTGAAGTGGGAGAATCACCTGAGCCTGGGTAGTTGAAGCTGTAGTGAGCCATGACAGCTCTACTGCACTCTAGCCTGGGCAACAAAGTAAGAAACTGTCTCAAAAAAGCCAAAAAACAACAAACAAAACAAAAACAAAAAAAAGTCTGCTGAATAACTGCATAGAGATAATGAAGACAGGCTATATTATACTGATGTTTACAATTTTAACACTAAAAATTATAATGACCCCTTCCAGGGAGATAGTTCTAAAATTCTACTGTGAGCCCTTTATGTTTTATATAACAGTACTAGTTTGTAATAAGTCAATTTACTAGGAGGATGCTTTCCTTAAGGCATAATTTTGCTTCTTTCTGAACAACTTAGTGTTGATTTAGTACTTTCTCTTAAGAAGATACCAATAGTGTAAAATGTAGTTTGTAGAAATTACTATGCATGCTGTGTCAGAGACTGAAGAAAACTGAAGCACCTCAGTGGTTAATGTTGTTAACTTAGGGCAATGAAAAAGAATTGATCTTTACCTGACAAGGAATTGCACCACCCCATTCTTGCTGAACGATATTGCAAACGCCAACTAATGCAGACTCCAAGCAGGTTTTGTCATAATCATCCATATTACTTAGTGCTTCCTTATTGAATAAAAGATAAAATTGCTAGTTATTCTTTAATTTTAATTAGTTATTAGAAAATAACATAAACTGTTCAAAATATGAATGTTACACAGGGGACACTGATGCATCTGAGAGCAACAAAGCACAGCTTCTTAAAGAAAAATGCTAGAACAGACTTTATCAACTATAATAATTGAAAGAATTCCATTTATTCTATCCTCTTATTAGGTAAGAGTGAATAGTCCACCAAGTTTACACCTTTGTAAGTAGACCTTGAAGGAAAAAATTAAAAGGAACTTTTAAACACATCGTAAAAATAATAACAAAATATATTGAATATTAACTATGTTCTAAATACCATCCTAGGCATTTTTATGCATTTAGCTATCACAATAGAACTATAAGGTACAGATTATTAATCCTATCTTTAAATGAATTAAGGTATAGAAAGATTAAATAATTTTCCCAGGTGCCATGACTAAAGGTGGCAGAACCTGGATTTGTAAGTACGTAGTCTGACTTTAGGGCTCTTGCTCTAAAACATTACGTCTTACTCCTTATATAGCAATTCTCTACATTTCAGAACTGTAGAACATCAGAAATCCTATTCATCTGTAAGAAAGTCAGCATATATACCAAAAGTTTAATATCCTTTTACAGGAAAAAAAAATTTTTTAATTTTAAGTTAATTTTTTTAAAAAAGCTTTTGAGTTGCTTAAAAAATCTGAGATAATAAAAGGAATTATTTAACAAAATCATATTACTTATATTTAAAAATTCGAACCGTATTTATCCTGGATTTCTAAATGGCCTAACAACTGCTAAACTGTTCAATTTAATCCCACAAACACTTCTTTTTTTTTCCCCTTCTTTTTATTAAAAATAGAGATGGAAGTCTCATGTTGCCCAAGGTGATCTCAAACTCCTGGGCTCAAGTGATCCCCTCGCCTTGGCCTCCCAAAGTGCTGGAATTACAAGTGTGAGCCACCACACCTGGCCCACAAACACTTCTTGACTGCTCACTACAGGTAAGACACTGTGTTAGGCACTGCTATAAATATTACGGTTTAGAGATGTTGTCAGAAAGTAAATTCTGACATAACACAGAAAACAACTTTGAAAGATATTATCTATCAATGGAGATTTAAAAATTATAATTTATTGGTATCAAAGCTACTTGTTGGAAAGGAAATATCATTTTGAATTACTTTAGAACAAGATAGGGCTATTTTTTCATTTCCTCAAGTTTTATGGGAGAGTAGAAAAAAATTAAATGTTGAGCCCTATAAAGACCCTAAATTTTAGGGAATGGAGCACTACATCCTGAGATGCTCACTTTTCCACAGAGAATTCCAGAAAACCAAGAGAAGAAAATAAGGGAACAACTCACAGCTCTAACTGATAGCTGTACCAAAGAAACAGTAGGCATAAGACCTACTGTTTATGAACCCTTGTTGTTTAGCTACACATATTAAGTACTCATAGGCTTATTATTAAATAATGCCAAAGTTCTAAATGTTCAGTGCATTATGATACTGTTTTACTCCCAATAAATTTAGGCCCTGTACATATAATAATTTACTACTTTTTGTACCTGTAGGGTATTATAATCTCTCGTGAAGGGGACCATCAACTCCCAAAGTGATGAAAAAACCACAAGTGCTGTAAATTCAAGCTTGTAATTTGTGGCCATGTGTTCAAACAGCATTGTCAAACCATGGGCTGCTAGGTGCTTACGCTGGTATTCCTCGGACCCCTCAATAGACACAGGTCGGGTCATGGAAAGGGATACATCCATTACCACCACTGTTGGCATGATGAAAATGATCCCAGTGTTCCCAATCAGAATGCAAACAAACAGCTATAAACAGAGAAACGCTGTAGAAAATAAACAAGGTCTTATATGTCATGGAGAGAAAAGATATTTTTCAGCATAACTTAAACTAATTTCCCAGAAATTAGCAAACGAAAACACCATTTAGGTTGAAGTGATGAAAAATATGTAGAGAACTCAGTGAGAGGGAAGTGGGCAGCTTAGTTCATTGTAAGGACCACTCTTAGAATCACCCATTAAGTGACCATAAATCAAGGATCATCTAAATAAATCTATTGGGAAAAAAAAAAACCCTGATACATTCAGGTAGCCCCTGACTTTCACACATTCGACTTTCACGCAACTTAATAAACTCCTGCATCATCTCTCTAACACTTAACTTACTGAAGAACATTTCTAGCTGTCATATGGTGGTACTACTTGACAATCAACCATTGTTTTTTGGCACCGTCACAATCTTTTTGCAGTACTACTGCATGTGTTTAATTATTTTGTTGCTTGGGGCTCTTGTTTTAGTACAATGAATGCCAAATATAAAAATGAAAGGGCTAGTAAAGTCATAAAACAAATTAGACAAATTGGAAATCATTAACCGTAACAAAAATAACAAACTATTAGCCACAGTAGTACTCATTGTACATAAACTGGCCAATGGTGCTTCAACTGTGAAGGAAAAGAACAAAATTAAAAAATATGTAAGGCCAGGCACAGTGGTTCACACCTGTAACACCAGCACTTTGGGAGGCCAAGGCAGGCAGATCACTTGAGGTTAAGACCAGCCTGGCCAACACAGGGAAACCCCATCTCGACTAAAAATACAAAAATTAGCCAGGCACGGTAGCAGGCGTCTGTAGTTCTAGCTACTTGGGAGGCTGAGGCACGAAAACCACTTGAAGACAGGAGGTGGAAGTTTTAGTGAGCCGAGATTGTGCCACTGCACTACAGCCTGTGTGACAGAGCAAGACTCTGTCTCAAAAAAAAAAAAAAAAAGAATACATATAAAGCTGCAATTATCTCAGGAAATTGTATAGAAAAGTCAAAACGTAGATATGGAGTTATTCAAAATTATGGATTGAGAATTAGTAGAAAGAAAACATTTTGGTGCTCAAAAATAAAGAAAAAAGTGTACAGATACACAGACCTGCTCATGGGGATATAGCTTGCTGCTACCCTATTATAAAGCAAACTGTAGTCTACTGACATGATAAAATATCATATAGCTATAAATAAGTGACATATGTACTATAGATATCAGAAATACTTATAGAAAGCATTAGTAACTGAGAAAAGCAGGCCCCAGAACTGTATGTACACGGCTTACAACTTCATAAAAATCATAATGTATATATACAATTAGAGAAGATTAGGTGGATATAAATGGGTTAGAAATTTAATGTTCACATTTTCTTTTTTGGGATTCACTTCAAAACATTTAACAGTAGCCAGACTGCTTGTTTAAGGATAGTGCCCAACTGCACGTGTCATATTCTAAAATTCCATTTGTAAGTAGGCTGTTTTGAACTCAGAATACACTGGTTGATGGAAATAATGTTTACAACTGAGGTTGTAAGCATAGGAGTAAAAGAAGAAACTGAAAGTTCCTGAAGGATGGTTCACTCAAGCAGTACAGGCCTAATTAAAAAAAAAAACAAGTAAGGTCCTGTACAATATTGGTTCAACTACTCCACATTAGACTATGACATAAAAGCTCACTAAGGGCAGGAATCATGCCAGATTTTGCCCATGATGTCTCCTCAAAACTTATCACAGTAACTGGCACATAATAGGTGCCTAACAATTTGATAATAATTAATGAACTACCCCTAAATCACCAGATATACCATATATTACCTAGCAAAATACATTTTAAATGTTAACTCTGGACACCAGAAACACATTTCCTCTTCTCCTCATTCAAGCAGCAATATGGGGGACTCACTCACTTCTGCCCAGCTCCTATGGTAATCCCATTCATTCAGGGAGGCCTTTTTACAATGCAATGAGGATCATGAGGAGCACTGCCCTCACCTCTTAGGAGAATGGGAAGAAATAGTTTACATAGGTCAAATAAGAAAAAGCACTTTCAGCCGTGAAATCTGCTGCTGACAGAGACGACAGCTGGCAGTCTTGCCTTCTCTGAAGACACCTCTGGAGCTGGCTCTTTCTCCCAACTGATGCATTTCGTGTCTACTCCCAAATGCACCTCCTTAACAGTTACAAAGTCATAGGAAATCAGTTTAGTACTCAGGTTGGAGTAAAAGAGGGAACTGAAAGTTCCTGAAGGATGGTTCACTCAAGCAATCTAGGCTTGATTAGAAAAAAAAAAAAAAAAAAAGAAGGCTGGGCACGGTGGCTCATGCCTGTACTCCCAGCACTTTGGGAGGCCAAGGCGGGCGGATCACCTGAGTTTAAGAGTTGGAGACCAGCCTGATGAATATGGTGAAACCCCGTCTCTACTAAAAATACAAAAATTAGCCAGACATGGTGGC